>CM061748.1:4613908-4794220 GCA_030979885.1 Lolium multiflorum
TCTTATTAAGTTGTGGATGTGTGCCCCAACCTTTGTGTAAGGCCCGGTTTCCGCCTCGAAGGAAATCCCTTAGTGGAACCGTGACTTAGGCCTTTGTGGCAAGGGTCACCGGAGAATAAGGTGAGGCCTTCGTGGCGCTCGGTGTGTGGTGTGACTATCGCATCTTGGGGTGAGGCCTTTGTGGCGTTGGTGTGCATCGAGCAACCACAACTCAAGGTGAGGCCTCTTGTGGCGTTCGGGAGCACTAAGCCACCGCACCTCTCCAAAGGAGATTAGCACTCACAAGAGTGTGAACTTCGGGATAAATCATTGATACGTCTCAAACGTATCTATAATTTTTGATGCTCCATGCTTGTTTTACACCAATTCTACTATGTTTTACATACACTTCGTTACACTTTTATACATTTTCCGGCACTAACCTATTGACAAGATGCCACAGTGCCAGTTCCCTATTTTCTGCTGTTTTTGGTTTGAGAAAATTGGAAATATTCTCGGAATTGGACGAAACAAAAGCCGAAGTCAATATTTCTCCGTAACGAAGACTGAGTCCAGAGGGAGTCGAAGGGGGGCAGCAGGGCGGCCACGCCAGCCCTAGGCGCGGCCCCACCCTTGGCCGCGCCAAGGGGTGGTGTGGGCCCCCTGGCCTCCACCGACATCGCCCCTTCGCCTATTTATACATCTTCTCGGGAAAACCCTGGATACCCGAGCCTCCATCCACGAAAAGTTCCGTCGCGGCCGCCATCGCCGACCCTAGCTCGGGAGGGTTCTGAAGCTCTTCCCGGCACACTGCCGGAGAGGGAGATTGATACGTCTCAAACGTATCTATAATTTTTTATGCTCCATGCTTGTTTTACACCAATTCTACTATGTTTTACTTACACTTCGTTGCACTTTTACATGATTTCCGGCACTAACCTATTAACAAGATGCCACGTGACGGTTCCTTTTTAGTTTTGGTTTCGAAAAGTTGTACAGAAATATCTCGGAATTGGACGAAACAAAAGCCGAAGTCAATATTTCTCCGTAACGAAGAGAGAAGGGAGTCGAAAGGGCGCGGCGGCCACGCCCTAGGCGCGGCCTGACCCTGGCCGCCTAGGGGTGGTGTGGGCCACCCTGGCCTCCACCGACATCGCCCTTTCGCCTATTTATACATCTTCTTGGGAAAACCCCAGACACCCGAGCCTCCATCCACGAAAAATTCCGTCGCAGCCGCCATCGCCGAACCCATCTCGGGGTTCGAAGCTCTTCCGGCACCTGCCGGAGGGGGAAATCATCGCCGGAGGCATCTACATCGCCATGCCCGCCTCCGAAGTTATGCGTGAGTAGTCCATCCCTGGACTATGGGTCCATAGCAGTAGCTAGATGGTTGTCTTCTCCACCATGTGCTTCATGTATCGATCTTGTGAGCTGCCCTACATGATCAAGATCATCTTTATGTAATCCTATATGTTTGGTTTGCTGGGATCCGATGAATGTTGAATACTATGTTGAGATTGATTATATATTCATGTCATATGTTATTTGTGATCTTGCATGCTCTCCGTTGCTAGTAGAAACTCTGGCCAAGTGGACACTTGTGACTCCAAGAGGGGGTATTTATGCTCGATAGTAGGTTCATGCCTCTAGTTTCTTGGGAGAGTGATGTCGTCGTGGTGAGCAGACAGATGCCATAGGATGGCTAAGGTTGGGGCCGAATGTGCGCTAGAGGATTCGGGGGAGGGTTTCCGGAAGGATAGCCGGTTGCTTTCCTGATGAACTTGGCCTTGGCCAGGGGTAGAAGAAGAAGAACACACTAAGAATTTCTCCCTCAGATCTTTCTATTCATTGATCACAAGAGATTACAGGTTTGTGAATAGTCTCCAGCCTAGAACGTCTAACCCCGCAGGGTGTGCCCCTCTCCTTATATAGGGGAGAGGGTGGCTTTGGGAAGAAACCCTAGGAAACCCTAATGGCATCTTTGAACGGACAAACTACTTTACAAAGCCACTTTGGCTACGGTGGCGCGGTATCTCTTTAATCAGGGCCGCCGACATCATCCGGTACCTTTTACGTCACCCGCTTTGGCGTCGGGGCTTCGTTTAAAGCTGAAGTGCTTCGCTCATCCTTGTCCTCTAGCTCGGAGAGAATCTTTGACCAGCCTTGCCGACGTGCTCTGTGCACCGGCACTCGGTATCTTCTTAGGGTGGCATACCCCTCCGGGATACCGGCACGATTCAAGCGAGAGCCAACTCTTGTTAGCCGGAGCAACCTTTAAACCGGTATCTTGATGGCTCAAACCATCGGTTTGGCATGCCTTTGGCATGGGGGCCATCCCCCCAACATTAGTCCCCGAGCTGGTATAGTCCGGTGGATCCTATCCAACGGACCATGCCAGTTCCCTTATATTCACGATACCGGTTTAAACCTTCCGGCACCAGTTTAAACCTTCCGGCCTCTCTGCCGATCTCAATTTAGCATAGTCCAGCGGATTCTATCCGATGGACACGCCAGTCCTCATCCTGAACGTGGGATTAATCCTTCCGGTTTCCATTTAGACTCATCCGGTTCCTCGCCAAATCTTTCCGATAGCTTCGTCATTAAGACTTTCCTCGACGAAGTCGAGAATTTCTCGGATACAGTGCCTGTCAGGGACATGCGCAACTGTTCCTGACGCGCCGGTGTCAGGGGTCACTTCCCTTCGGCTTCTGCGCCCTTACTAAATGCGGCGTACCGGATCCGGGCTGCCGTTTCGGATCTATGCGGCGAGCCTGTGGCTTTTTGTTTTTTGCGCGTGTATCCTCACGCCACGTGGCGGCCCACGGGGCGAACTGCCGCGGCCCAACGGTTGCCAGCCCACTAACTCTTTCTCCTATAAAAGGGGGAACTGCTCCTTCTTCCTCCTTTCTTCGTCTTCTTAAGTTCTTCGCGCACACAGAGCTCTAGCCCTCTTGCGCCCTTCGCCGTTTCCGCCCATTGCCTGAGCTCCGCCGTCCGGCGAACTAGCGCCGCTGCTCCGCCGAACCTCGCCAAGCCTTGCTGTGTGGAGAGTCGCTGCTGCGCACCTGCTGTGGCCGCCGCATTCGTGCTCCGACAGCCTTTTCTTGGCTTCCTCGTCGCCGGACTTCTCCAGCAATCACGGGCTCACCGCTCCGCCGGCGACCTTCTTCCTCAGCGTCTCCGCCGCCTCAGGTTAGGCTAGATTCGCCTTACCCCATCTCTTCTTTGCTTTTCAGATCTTGGGCCGGTAGGATATTTACTTCCCCTTTCTTTTGCTTTTTCTCTTACTCGTAGATCTTCGCGCAAGGGTAGATCTGGGGAAAACTGTTTTTCCGGGTAGATTTGCATGTCTAGTGAAGAGTATCTTTCCGAGTCCTCCTCCAGTAGCCAACAAACCGAATCACCCGACGGGCTAAGCGCTGAACTTGCCCGGATGGAAACCGAGACCGGCAAGGATCAAGAGGCCGGCAGCTCTAGCCAAGCCCCCGGAATAGGTCTTTCCGGTATCACACGCGGGGCCTGGAGAGGCTCCGATGTCACGCAGCACGAAATCGACTGGCTCTACCGGTCAAGAAGGATACCGGAAGGAGTATCCTGCCGGCTTCCCCGCGACGAAATCGAACCGGTACTCCAACCCGGTGAGTACGTCGTGTTTCTTGCCCATTTTGAGCGTGGCTTCGGCCTTCCCGCCTCTGACTTCTTCCGCCAATTTCTTGATTTTTACGAACTCCAGCCTCACCACCTTCCCGGCAACGCCGTTTTCTATCTTTCTTGCTACGCCACCTTCATGGAAGCCTACATCGGCATCCGCCCCACTCGCGAGGCCTTCGCTCGCTTCTTCTCTCTTAGGATCAACTCCGTTCAGGGCAAGGACATTCCCAAGCCCAAACCCCCCGTACAATGCGGGTCCTGTATCATCGGCTCCCGCCAAGGGAGCCCTTTCTTTAAATTCACCGGTCTCGAGTCATGCCGGTTGTGGCAAGAGACCTTCTTTTACGTGAAGAACGACAGCGACGCTGATCTTATCAATCTACCGGCTTTCAATCCGGCGCCGCCCAGCAAGGTCAACTGGAGCTACTGTCCCGGGGTGACTCATATTGAGACGAACCGGGTAGTACGCTTCATGGAGAAGCTGATGAAGGAGACCAACATCTGCTCTGACGATATCATCCGCGCATTCATTTCACGCCGGGTGCTTCCTCTTAAGCGCCGGGCTCACAAGATGAGCGAGATGTACGGTCCTGGCGATCCCACGAAGATCACCGGCCTCCCTCTTAGCAAGAAGGATGTAGTCTTCAAGGCTAGGCAGATCTGCCAGACCATGCCGGTTGTGGGAGTGGGGCTTCCTGCCTCTTAGCTCCACGAACCCTCCACTGAGGAAGTAAGAGATTGTGCAACCCGGGTTCTTGTACCGGTAACTTTTATGCTGTGACTAACTTGTTTTTCACATGTTTTCAGGCCAAGGACCGCTTCCCCCGCATCGAAGCGGATCGGCGAGGCCCTTGCCGGAAGCGCCCTCTGGACCGGGTGGACCCTGACCCATACGTTCATTGGTCTGACCTCAAAATGGGCCGGACTCACACCTCGCGCCCCGGTAACTTCTCATCTGAGGCTCCTGGCTCCGTCGATGACCTCCCTGTGCTTGAGGTAGCCTTCTTTTCATGTCTTTCATACTTTACCGTTATTCCCCCTCTGTAGATGCCCGCTCAGCCAGCACCCAACCGCAGGTCCATGAGCACGTTGCTCCCTTGGACGCCGAGGCCGGAGACGAGTTTGTGGAGAAACTCGCCCCCCAGGGCAAGAAGAACAAGGCCCCGGCACCTGATGCCGGCACAAGCCAATCTCCTCCCTCCAAACGCTTCCGGACGGAAGTCCTTGCGGGGAAAGAGACGAGCAAGAGGCGCTATAAGGGCAAGCAGATGCCGGTAGCATCTGGGTAAGACTTTTGCTTCTCTTCGCTTGTTTGGTTCTTTTCCACTTTTCCTTCCGGTTGCTTTTTTCAACTTTTCTCTTTTTCTTGTTTAGCCCTGCGCTCAAGCTTGGCCCAAGGCCTGAGAGCTCTGAGGGAACCGTAAGGACCTCATCTCTTCCTCACCCAAGCCCGGCACCGTGGTGCCGGCGCCTCGCCTCCTCTGGGAGGCACTTGTCGGGCGCGCCCTACACCTCAAAACGCGCGGAGGAGGAGCACGTCTCCCTCCTGGAAAACAGGATACCGGCGCCAGCAACACCGGCGCCAACTCCGAAGCTGCCGGGAGGGCGGAACCTCTGGTTCCTCCCGTCCCCAAAAAGAAGAAGAATAAGACCGCTGAGTCTTCCCCCTCCAAGCCGGTGCCGCCGCCGGAAGCCCCCAGCGCCAAGCCAACTGGGGCCACGCCTCGCCGCGCAAGATCACCAAGGAGAATGCCACGGCTTCCGGTACCTCCACCGCCGACCCGCAGCAAGTGACGCTGCACGCCGGCCGCGCCGCTATCGCAGCCGGAGGCAAACCTTCCGGCGTCCTGGGCCGGATCACCGAACTGAAGCGCGGAGGCCGCGATCTGGGGCCCTTGCTCCCCTACGCTGAAAGGTGGAACGCTGCGGATGTGTCCGCAGCTACATGCGGCCTGGGAAAGGACCAGCTCCCGGCGCTGGACCCGTCTGGCCCTCGTTGCATGGAGGAGCACTTCATGCGGCTACGGCGCGCCGTGAAAGAGCTGGGCGATGCGTGGCATGATGCCACCAACAATGTTGTGGTAAGTTTCTCTGAACTCTTTCCAATTTTTCAATTGATGCCGGTTTCTTTCTTTCCGGATCTTGTCTATCTTCCCAGTCCCCGAGTTTTGTGTTGAGAGCGCAGCTCTTAGCGCAAAACTTAAGTAGAAACTCAAAAAACCGGCATGTCCAGTCCCCGAGTTTCGGGTTGAGAACGCAGTTCTTAGCGCGAAACTTAGGTAGTAGCCTAGAGAAACCGGCTTCATTTTTCTAACATCTTTTCTTGAACAGAGCACGGCCGACACCCGGAAGCACCTCTTTGAGGAGCTTCTGTGGGAGCACCGGGATCTTGCTGAAGCGCACAGCAAGTGCCAGGGTGAGCTTCTGTGCCTCCGGCATCTTTTTACCTAAAGGTCTTCCTTCTTAGTACTTATAATTTTTCTGCTTAACAGCCATCCCGGAAGCTTCCGTCGAAGCCCTCAAGGCTCAGGTCGCCACGCTCCAAGGTACCGTTACTCCTTTTCCGGTTAACTTGTTTATTCTTCATTTTACCAACTGCAACTTTGTTGAGACTTTCTTTCCGGGCTCTAGGTGAAAAAGAACAGCTCATCCGGCAGCACCGCGAGGCACTGGATGCCCAGGAGACTTACTCCAGTGGGTTAAAGGAGCAGCTGATCCAGCTCGGGCTAAAGCACAGCGAGGCGATGAAGGTCGCCCAAACCGCCGCTGAAGCTAGGCTCAACGAGGCCCTGGAGGATGCCAACAACTCCACCGTGGTGCTGCGGGCGGAACTAGACGAGGGAGCCAAGGCGTGGCAAGCAGCCGAGGATGAGGCCGCGCGCTTGAAAGCAGAGCAGCAGGAGTATGACCTTTTGGTCATGCAAACCGACGCGCTTGCCCTCAGTAAGTGTCTTCTTTCTTTCCCGGTTTCGCTTATAAGCTTATCTCTTCCGGTAGCGTGTACTTATCTTTTTCTTTTGTTTGGTAGGGCTCTTCCCGGATTCTCAGGCATTCGCCCTGAAGAAGGTGGCGGAACGCCGGGTGGCGCAAGCATATAAGAACCTGGACGCGCCCTGGGACCCCTACGATCATCTGGTTGCACTGTCAGCTCGCGTCTCCCACATGCGTGCGGTGGACCGGAACCTCGCCGATATCCCTGAGGTGGCCATCCAGCTTTTCAAGGTGCTCTGGCCTGAGGAGGAGGTGCCGGGCAACTTGTCCCTTACCAACGATCGCCTGAAAGGTGCCGGTCGGAGGATCCGGGAGTGGCAGTGCTCCGCGGCTCGTGCCGGAGCGGATTCGGCGCTGCGCGTCGCCTGCTCCTGGTACCCGGACTTGGATCTGGATGCCCTTCTTGGCGTGCGCGAAAACGCTCCAACCGACTTGGATCCGGTCCTCACCGCGAAGCGGCAAGATCGGGCCTACCGGATTGCAGAGTACGCCGAGGTCCGCACCTTCATCCCCCCTCCTCCCAACGTCAAGGACTACCTCAGCGACGAGGAAGAAGAGGACGAGGAAGGTGAAGATGCCGGCGACGCGCCCCCGGAAGCTTCAGAAGCCGGTGTTGTTCCTCCCAAGGCTCCTTCTGCTTAAGTGCTTCTTGCTATACGCTTGCCTGTCCTGGTTAACTCAAAACAATGCTGATCAAATTCTACCCCGGTATGCCGGGGTCTTATGATGTAAGATAATACTTTGCCTTTCTTTTGGTTGTGGTACAACAATTTATGCCGATATGTTATACCGGTATGTTATTAAGTTATGCTTGTCTTATCGACTTAGCACCTTGCTTACGGTTTGTCTTTTTTATCTTGCACTGTGAAGATTCCGAAATTGTTTCGGCATTCAATCCGATGCACACTTGGTTCTTTTGCCTTGGCTCTGCCTACCCTCTGGGTTTTTTGGCGTATGTGTCACAAAGTTCTTTTGCCAAGCAAGCACTTTCTTGAACTTAGAAATAACTCGAAACTTTTCACAAAAAACCGGTATAACCGGGGTTAGTTAAACTTCTCCGGATTGTTCGTTCCCACTCCCTCTTCTCGTGGTTCGCATGTTTGATCCTTACCGGTTTATCTTGTTTGCCATGAAGCCGGGTTTCGGACAGCAGCAGAGTCGAAGACTCCGGTAAGTTTAACACGCTACTAAACCGGAAAGAAAAAATGTTCACTAAGCAACCGGTAACTGAAAAAATAAACATATTGGATTGCTTGAGTGGTAAAGATTCCGGATTCGTTCCCGCATCCAATCTAATGCACGCTTGATTCTTCTGCCAAGCAAGCATCTTCTTGAACTTAGAGAAAAAATTCGAACTCTTTTGCCAAAAAACCGGTATAACCGGGGTTAGCTAAACTTTCTTCCGGATTGTTTGCTTGCGGTTGCTTTTCCATTTTTCGCGTGCTTAGAACTTTCCGGTTTATCTTGCTTGCCATGAAGCCGGGTTTCGGACAGCAGCAAAGTCGAAGACTCCGGTAAGTTTGACACATTACTAAACCGGGCGAACCTTAAGCAAACAAACCGATATACGGAAAAAATAAACATATTGCATGCAATTTGGTAGAGGCAGTCCCCGAGATTCATTCGAGGTGCGGCATCTTTTATTCATAGCAAATAAGGTACAAAAAGAACTTCTTACAGCACATCTTCAGGAATAGAAAGGACGTAGCAAAGCTATGTTCCATGGGCGCTTGGTTTTCTCCGGACTGTCCGCCTTTCCCTTCTTCGATTCCTGTGCATCGATTAAATAATATGCATCATTGTGTAGAGCCTTGCTCACAATGAAAGGTCCTTCCCAGGGAGGTGAGAGTTTGTGCGCCCTCGGTCGTTGCACTAGGCGTAGCACAGGTCACCTTCGGAACACCCTCGGATTAACCTTAGGCTATGATAGCGTCGAGGTTGTTGGTATATGGCTGTTCTTGCCAAAGCCAACTCTCTTGCTTCCTCTAGCAAATCCACATCATTTTCTCGGGCCTCTGTTACCTCTTCTTCGGTATAGAGTTGAACCCTTGGTGAGTCATGTATGATATCGGTTGGAATTACGGCTTCAGCCCCATAAACCATGAAAAATGGAGTGTATCCGGTTGACCGGTTTGGTGTTGTTCTTATGCTCCACAGCACTGATGGCAACTCATCTAGCCAGCATCCCGGTGTCTTTTCAAGCGGTTCAATTAACCTTGGTTTGATACCGGAAAGCACCAAAGCATTGGTTCTTTCCACTTGGCCATTGCCTTGCGGGTGTGCGACCGAGCACAAATCCAACCGGATATTGTTATCCTCACAAAATCTTTTGAACTCACCTTGAGCAAAGTTTGTGTCATTGTCAGTGATAATGCTATGCGGGTATCCATACCGCAAGATAACATCTTTCAAGAATTTCACGGTGTGTGCCCATCACATTTTGCGATAGGCTTGACCTCAAGCCATTTAGTGAATTTATCCACCATCACTAGGATGTGGGTAAAGCTGCTCCTAGCAGTTTTGAATGGGCCAACCATGTCAAGGCACCAAACAGCGAACGGCCAAGTTAACGGTATAGTTTTTAAACCGGATCTTTGGGGTATGGTTTTGCCGTACCTCGCACGTTGCATTTTCGTACCAAATCCTCGGCATTTTCCAAAGCGGTTGGCCAGTAGAATCCATGCCGGAACACCTTTGACCAGCGCCCTTGATGAGGCATGATGCCCACATTCTCCTTGGTGAATTTCCACCAGCATTTCTTTTCCTTCTTCCGGTTCCACACATCTTTGAAGGACACCGGTAACACTTCTTTTGTATACCTCTCCGTTGATGATGGTATAGGCCTTGGATCTCCTCTGGATCCTTCTCGATTCATTTTCGTCAACCGGCAAGGTGCCGTTGATCAGGAATTCCTTAATAGGTTCAACCCAAGTTGGTGCTTCCCGAACTGAAATACCACGTCACCTCCATACGTCCACCGGCATAGCTTCTTAGTATGGATCCAGGCCGAGCTTGCACAGTTCCGAGTTTACGGAACAGTCCCGGGTTTCCTCGTCAATGTCCATTGGCACAACGTGTGACTCCGGTACAAAAATTGATTCAGATTCCGGACTCGGTTTGATGGATGGCACCCTCAGGTGAGCCAACGCTACTCCGGGAGGAATTTCTTGCCGGGAGGATCCCAACTTAGAGAGTGTATCCGCGGCCTCATTTTCGCCCGGCACATGGTGGAACTCACATCCTTCGAAGAACCGGCAATCTTTTGCACATGAAACCTGTATGAGGCCATGTTGGCATCTTTTGCGTCCCAATCTCCGGAACATTGTTGCACCACAAGATCTGAATCACCGTAGCAAATGATCCGGTGTGCACCGATTTCTTTTGCAACCTTGAGCCCGTGAATTAGAGCCTCATATTCAGCGACATTGTTTGATGCCCTGAAATGCACTTGTAAAACATACCGGAGATGGTCTCCTTTTGGTGAAGTAAGAACTACACCGGCACCTAAACCTTCTTTGAGCTTGGATCCGTCAAAGTGCATCTTCCAGTACTCCATTTTTTGTTCCGGCGGTTTGTATTGCGTTTCCGCCCAATCGCCCAGAAAATCAGCTAAGGCTTGTGATTTTATGGCTTCTCTTCTCTCATACACCGGCACATATGGTGATAGCTGAATTGCCCACTTGGCAATCCTGCCGCTAGCATCTTTGTTGCACATGATATCTGAAATGGGTGCCTCGCTCACCACCGTCATGGGGTGTTCTTCGAAGTAGTGCTTAAGCTTTGTGGCAGCCATGTACACGCCGTAAGCCATTTTCTGGAAGTGAGGGTAGTTTTGTTTTGAGAGGGAGAGCACCTCGCTCAGGTAGTATACCGGCCTTTGCACGGTTTTTCCTTCCTCCTCTCTTTCTACCACTACCACAACGCTCACGACTCGGTTTGTTGCTGCTATGTACAACAACATGGGTTCCCTTTCCAAAGGTGAAGCCAATACCGATGCGGTTGCTAGCATTTTCTTTAGCTCTTTAAACGTTGCGTCTGCCTGCGGGGTCCAGACAAAGGTATCGGACTTTTTCATTAAAGCATACAACGGCAAAGCCTTTTCGCCCAACCGGCTTACAAACCGGCTTAGCGATGCCAAGCTTCCGGTAAACTTCTGCACATCTTTGAGATCTCGCGGTATGTTCATTCTTTCAATAGCCCGGATTTTTACCGGATTAACCTCTATCCCGCGGCTTGACACGAGAAAACCAAGCAGCTTGCCGGCAGGAACACCAAAGGTGCACTTTGCCGGATTAAGTTTCATCCGGAACCTTCGCAAGTTGTCAAATGTTTGCCTTAGATCGCTGATCAAGGTTTCTTTTACTTTAGTTTTTATGACAACATCGTCCACATAGACCTGCACATTTTTTCCAATTTGATCAAACAAACACTTTTGCATACAGCTGGTACGTTGCACCGGCGTTGCGCAAACCGAATGGCATAGTGATATAGCAATAAGCCCCGTGCGGGGTAATGAACGCAGTCTTTATTTGATCTTCCTTTTTCAAGGAATTTGGTGGAAACCGGAATAGGCATCCAGGAAAGACAACAGTTCACAACCAGCGGTGGAATCGATCACTTGATCAATCGGGGTAAAGGGAAAGGATCTTTTGGGCAAGCCTTGTTCGGTTGGTGTAGTCGATGCACATGCGCCACACCTTTGGAGCTTTGGGGTCTTCTTCCTTTTTCTTCTCGACCAGCACCGGATTGGCCAGCCACTCGGTGTGCAGTACTTCCACGATGAAGCCGGAAACCAGTAACTTTGTTACTTCCTCTCCAATGATCTTCCTCCTATCCTCAGCAAACCGGCGTAAAGGTTGCCGCACCGGCTTCGCGTCCTTCCGGACATTCAGAGTGCTCAGCCAACTCCCTCGGCACACCCACCAAGTCATCGTAGACCAGGCAAAGATGTTCCGATTCTCACGGAGGAAGTTGACGCGCGCTTTCCTATGCCTCATTCAGGCCGGCCGTCTGACGGTGCGCTCGGGTAAGCCGGATCCAGCACAATGTCCTTCGCTTCTTTTGTCGGCTTGAAGGCGGCGCCAAATTGGCTGCTCATTGCCGCTAAGTTCAGCTGGGAGGATTGAGCCGCGCAACTGCGTTGCATTCTCCTTTTTTCTTGCTATCACAGCCGATTCGGCAGATTCGTCCGCTGAGCGGTTTCCAGCGAGACTTTGTAGTTTCCCACCACGGTTAAGGGTCCGTTGGGTGCCGGCATCTTCATCTTAAGATACGCCGAATGAGTCGAGGCCATGAACGCAGCCAATGCCGGTCTCCCCAGCAGTGCATGGTAAGGACTGTCTAGGTCCACCACCTCAAACAAGAGATTTTCCACCCGGCAATTATCGCGTCCCCCAAACGATACATCCACCGGACTTTCCCATGGGCGAGCAGGACAACGATTCGTGGAACGTTGTGTGAGTGGGCTGAAGCATGTTTCTGTTATGCCAAGCGTGTGCATGGTATGCGGTACATAATGTTTATGCTGCTCCCATTGTCTATCAGCACCTTGCTGAATTTGACACGGGTCGTTGGCCCATGCATGATCGGGTCCACAACGAGGGCGTAACCACCCGGATTCGGCATGATCTTCGGGTGATCCTTGAATGACCAGGTAATTTCCTGATCTGACCACATCATGTACTTTGGCACTGCCGGCATCACTGCGTTTACCTCCATGGAACGGCGACGCAAGCTTTGCTTGTCGGTTGGCTCGATTACGAACACAACACAGCACATGGGATCCTGATAAACATTCGGCCTAAAGGTGCCGGTTGTGGGCTTGGTTAATACCTTGTGCCACCGATGAACTTGCTTTCTGCGGTTGGTGAGGGTGTCTGGTAAAGCATTTGCTCCGGTAAGCGGGGGTGGTGGTGGAATTCTTCCGGCACCATGATCCCTGGCATCTTTCATCATGCCTTTTTCCATCAACCTCTTGGTCCAAGTGCAATCTTTTGTCAAATGGTTAGCAGGTCTTGCGGGATTTGGTGTGTGCCACCGGCACGGCTGATCCATAGCAGATTCCATGGTGTACCTCTCGTCATTTTGCCATGGTTTCTTTTCAACCCATTGTTTTTTAGGACCCGGCTGCCGGTTTTTTGCCTCACGGCTTCCGCGCACGTATCATTACCGCGGCAACTTGCTGCGGGCCATACCTCCGATCCGGAAAATCTTCCCGTCTTTTGTTGTGCCGGATGTCCCGGTATAGTTCTTGGCGCGGTTGGCTCGTTTGTGCCGGTTCAGCTTGAACCGCCGGTTGCATTGGGTCTCCCAATGCGTAGCTATCTGCCACACGTATCATTTCTGCCAAAGTTGCCGGCATGTTTCTCTGCAGCTTTTGCCACGAGGTGAACCTCTTGCATCCATTACAGAACCAAGCAATGGCTGCGCCTCGATCACACCCTCACAGGAGTTCCTTGTGGAGTTCCACCGGGTCAGGTAATCCCGGTGTTTCATTTGAGCGCTACGCACAAGGCGAGCGACTGTTTGGCCTCGGTATGTCTTCTTGAAGTTGCTTACGAAAGCTTCCTCAAAGTCCAACCAGCCATTTATGCTTCCTGCCGGCAAGTTGTTAAGCCAAATGCGAGCCGGTCCTACCAAGAACGATGGTACGATTCTTACGGCCCAACGCCGGTTTCCTCCACCTCTCACGGTTCCACCGCCGCCAGCGACGTATACCGCGGTTACGTAATCCGCGAGCCAGTCTTCCGGCTTGGTCGTGCCATCATATGTTTTTGTGTCACGGGGCAACTGAAAGTTGCGAACCGGTGGTTCCTCTTTCATGATTCGTGGACCAAAGCATTTTGGACCCGGGGGACCCTCTGCCTCGATCATCTCTGACAAGTATACCATGTCCAGCCTGTGCCTTGCATCCCGGTCGCGGCATCTTTCTCCTACACGCACCCCAGAGGGTTCGGTAGGCTGCGACTCTTTCGTTCTGAATCAGCTTCATCGTAATATTCCGGTACCGCGGCTCTTGCCTGCGGCACCTTGGTGGAGGCATTTCCTCCTCATCATACGCTGCTCTTGCGCGCGATAATTTTGCCCGGCTTCTCCTCTACCGGCATACTCATTTCCGGCATAGCCATTTCCGCCAACCACGCCCCTTGGCTTTTTCTTCCGGCCTCGTGTTGCCCGGCTTGTTGTTTTTCGGCAAGTACCGGATCATACAGTCATTTCTGTGCATTCACATCTTTTCTCTTCTTGTGGGATGGGGGACGATGCGCCCATGGGACTTGCTTCCGGCATTTTTACGAACCGATTTTGATGCTACAACTTTGTTCATTTTAGCAAGTTGCTCAGCATGTTGCTCCTGTATTATGTCAAGCAACTCCCTAACACGATCTTGTTGTTTCACTAGAGCATCTCCGTAGCGAATCACACATCTCTGGCGCCCTAGCAGCTTTTATGGTTTTATCCGGACTACTGTACTTAGGTTTCTCTACAATGCTCAAGGATGCAGAGGCACTTTTACCGGCAAGAATTTCCTTACGCAGATCCTGATCTAGGTTGCGAGCTTTTAGCCGGTTTTCCGGTATCCTAGCAGGTTGAGCGCTAACAGAAGCAAAGCCATGGGCAGCGTTATACTCACGTAGGGTTAGGTTCAGCTCGCGTTGCGCCGGATGATGTCCGCGCCGCCGAGAGAAGCTTTGTCGTTGTGCCTGGCTCCGCGAGCGTGCGGGTCGATGTTGCGATGGGCGTGGCCAACACGTTCATGGCCGCTTGGAGAGGAGTCTCCGGTGGCGCTGTAGATGTACCCGCAACCTCCTGGTCACGCTCGGTCGGTGGCTTGGCCGTGCGCGTGGACCTTGCTTTCCCAGCGCCTTCCGCCGCAGGTTCCTTGCCGCGCCGTGCCAACCACCAGCACTTCCACGCTGCCAGCGGCGCGGCCTGCTGCAGACTTTGGCGGATCCGAGCCACCCACCGGCGAGGCGCGCGCTGGACGGTGCCGTAGTAGACGCGGAGGCTGCCGAACTCGATGATGTTGCCGTTCTTGGGGAACTTACCTCCGTTGGCGAAGCAGCCCGCGTTGTCGTTTACGAAGTCCATCGAGCCGAGGCGCTGGACGAGACCAGACACCACGCGCTCGCCGGAGACAGTGAGAGGCCCGAATGTAAACTCCAGCGCACTGGCCCCACGATGCGCAGCGTCGTCGTGGTGGCGGACGGATGCCATAGGATGGCTAAGGTTGGGGCCGAATGTGCGCTAGAGGATTCGGGGAGGGTTTCCGGAAGGATAGCCGGTTGCTTTCTGATGAACTTGGCCTTGGCCAGGGGTAGAAGAAGAAGAACACACTAAGAATTTCTCCCTCAGATCTTTCTATTCATTGATCACAAGAGATTACAGGTTTGTGAATAGTCTCCAGCCTAGAACGTCTAACCCCCGTGCAAGGGTGTGCCCCCTCTCCTTATATAGGGGAGAGGGTGGCTTACAGGGGAAGAAACCCTAGGAAACCCTAATGGCATCTTTGAACAGACAAACTACTTTACAAAGCCACTTTGGCTACCGTGGCCGGTATCTCTTTAATCAGGCCACCGACATCAGTACCTTTTACGTCACCTTTTGGCGTCTTCGTTTAAAGCTGAAGTGCTTCGCTCATCCTTGTCCTCTAGCTCTGGAGAGAATCTTTGACCAGCCTTGCCGACGTGCTCTGTGTGCCTGCCGTACTCGGTATCTTCTTAGCAGTCTTGGCATACCCCTCCCGAGATACCGGCACGATTCACTTCGCGCAGAGCCAACTCTTGTTAGCCGGAGCAACCTTTAAACCGGTATCTTGATGGCTCAAACCATCCGGTTTGGCATGCCTTTGGCATACCGGGGGCCATCCCCCCAACAAGTGACTTTATAACTTCTAAGGTTGTAGATGTGCTGTTGCAACTAGGGAGAAAACAACAATGTTTTATCCGAGGGTAATTCTATTGTTTACATTACACACAATGCTTAATGCAATTATCGTTGCTTGCAACTTAATACTGGAAGGGGTGCGGATGCTAACCGGAAGGTGGATTTTTAGTCATAGACGCAGTTGGATTACGGTCTATGTATTATGTTGTAATGCCCAATATCAAATCTCATAGTAATCATCTTGTCATGTATTGATCAATATTCTATCAATTGCCCAGCTGTAATTTGTTTACCCAACATGTTATTTCTTTATGGAGAGACACCTCTAGTGACTGTGGACCCGGTCCTATTTCCTTTCTTGATAAATTCAACTGCAATCCTGTTGTTTACTTTCTGCAAACATCTCATTCCATTCGATATGTCTAATCCTTTGTGTTCAGCAAACCGGTGAGATTGACAACCTCACTGTAAGTTGGGGCAAAGTACTTTGGTTGTGTTGTGTGCAGGTTCCATGTTGTTGCTGACGCCGGTAGTGCGTGATACGTTGCAAACGTATCTATAATTTTTGATGCTCCATGCTTGTTTTACACCAATTCCTATATGTTTCGTTTACACTTCGTGGCATTTTTATGTATTTTACGGAACTAACCTATTGACAAGATGCCACGGTGTCGGTTCCTGTTTTGCTGTTTTGGTTTGAAAAGTTGTACAGGAAATATTCTCGGAATTGGACGAAACAAAAGCCGAAGTGCCTAATTTACCAAAAGGAAGACGGAGTCCAGAGGAGAGCCGGAGGAGGGCCAGAGAGGGGCCACACCACCCCTAGGTGCGGCCTAGACCTGGCCCGCGCCTAGGCATGGTGTGGGGCCCTCGGGCACCCCACCGACCTATCTCCTCCGCCTATATATTCACGATCTCGGGAAAACCCCAAAAAAACCAGCCTCCGTCCACGAAAAGTTCCATCGCCGCCGCCATCGTCCAGACAAGTTTCGGTTCCAGTCGGCACCTGCCGGGACGGGGATTGACCCCGGAGCCATCTCCATCGACTCCACCGCCTCCACTTCGACTCCATGATGGTTCGTGAGTAGTTCCCCCTGGACTACGGGTTCTCGGCTGTAGCTAGTTGGTACTCTCTCTCCCATGTACTTCAATACAATGATCTCATGAGCTGCCTTACATGATTAAGATCCATATGATGTAATCGGTGTTGTGTTTGTTGGGATCCGATATATTGTGGAATTGTGATCAGATTGTTCTTCATATTATCATACTACTGTTATTTAAGATCTTGCATGCTCTCCGGTACTTGTGATTGCCTGATCAAGTAGTTGCCTGTATCTCCAAGAGGGAGTATTTATGCTCGATAGTAGGTTCATGCCTCTAGTTTCCTGGGAGAGTGACTTTATAACTTCTAAGGTTGTAGATGTGCTGTTGCTACTAGGGAGAAAACAACAATGTTTTATCCAGGGTAATTCTATTGTTTACTTTACACACATTGCTTAATGCGATTATCTGTTGCTTGCAACTTAATACGGAAGGGGTTCGGATGATAACCTGAAGGTGGATTATTAGTCATAGACGCAGTTGGATTACGGTCTATGTATCATGTTGTAATGCCTAATTAAATACTACAGTAACTTTATCTTATCAAGGCATGCATTGTCATGCCCTCACAATTATCAATTGCCCAACTGTAATTTGTTCACCCAACACATGTTATTTGGAGAGTTACCACTAGTGTAGATAGCTGGGAACCCGGTCCTTTTGTCATCATCATTGCTCTAAAGTCAACTCCGCACTGGAATACTTTAGGTGCCATCTCCCTGCTACTTTGCTCTGTTACTATTGCCATTGCTCTCATATTACTTGCTTTCACATCACCCCTATTACTAGTGCTTTTCAGGTGCATGAATTGACAACTCATTGTTAAGGCTTATAAGTATTCTTTACCTCCTTGTGTCGAATCAATAAATTTGGGTTTTACTTCCCTCGAAGACTGTTGCGATCCCTATACTTGTGGGTTATTAGTGCCCGCCACTAGTCAGCCAGCAACACCTTCGAAGTCACGCCTTTCTCCTACTGGTCGATTAAACCTTGGTTTCTTCCTGAACTTCTTGTGCTCATCATACCTTCCTCTTGGGGTTCCCCAACGGTGTGCAATCTGCGCTCATCAGAGATCATCACCGGAGGCCTCAACATCGCCATGCCTGCCTCCGAAGTGATACGTGAGTAGTTCATCCCTGGACTATGGGTCCATAGCAGTAGCTAGATGGTTGTCTTCTCCAATTTGTGCCTCATGTTTAGATCTTGTGAGCTGCCCTACATGATCAAGATCATTATTATGTAATGCTACATGTTGTGTTTTGGGATCCGATGAATATTGAATACTATGTTGAGGTCGATTATATATTCATGTCATATGTTATTTGTGATCTTGCATGCTCTCCGTTGCTAGTAGATGCTTTGGCCAAGTATGTACTTGTGACTCCAAGAGGGAGTATTTATGCTCGATAGTGGGTTCATGCCTCTAGTTTTTGGAAGAGTGACAATAACTTCTAAGATTGTAGATGTGTTGTTGCTACTAGGAGAAAACAACAATGTTTTATCCAAGGGTAATTCTATTGTTTACATTACACACAATGCTTAATGCAATTATCTGTTGCTTGCAACTTAATACTGAAAGGGGTGCGGACGCTAACCGGAAGGTAGATTTTTAGTCATATACGCTGTTGGATTACGGTCTATGTATCATGTTGTAATGCCCAAATGAATCTCATAGTAATCATCTTGCCATGTATGATCGATATTCTATCAATTGCCTAGCTGTAATTTGTTCACCCAGCATGTTATTTATCTTTATGGAGAGACACCTCTAGTGAACTGTGGACCCCAGTCCTTTCCTTTACACTGATAAATTCAACCACCGCAATCCTTCATTTACTTTTCGCAAGCACTGTTCTCTTTAATTACTGCAAACATCTCCTTCCACTCGATACATTTAATCATTTGTGTTCAGCAAAACCGGTGAGATTGACAACCTCATGTAAGTTGGGGCAAAGTATTTTGGTTGTGTTGTGTGGGTTCCACGTTGTTGCGACACCGGTAGTGCGCCCTGCCACTAGTCGGCTAGCAACACCTTCAAGTCACCCATTTCTCCTCTGGTCGATTAAACCTTGGTTTCTTACTGAGGGAAAACTTGCTGCTGTGCTCATCATACCTTCCTCTTGGGGTTCCCCAACGGTGTGCAATCTGTGCTCATCAAGCTCTTTTTCTAGCCGTTCTTGGGAGAAAGAGGATTTCTGCAAGGGGAGTCTCTCATCTCCAATCTCTTTACTTTCTTATAGTTTTGCTTAGTTTATTTTACTTTATCTTGTTTGCTTCTTTATATCAAAAACACAAAAAAATTAGTTGCTATTATAGTTTTTATTTCTATTGTTCTATTTTTATCTTTCTAAAATGGGTACTCCTGAAAACACCAAGTTGTGTGACTTTACTAGCACAAACAATAATGATTTTATTTGTACACCTATTGCTCCACCTGCTCCTGAAGCAGCTTTCTATGAAATCAAACCTGCTTTGTTAAATCTTGTTATGAAAGAGCAATTTTCTGGTGTGTAATGATGATGCTCTTCTCACCTTAATAATTTTGTTGAACTTTGTGAGATGCAAAAGTATAAGGATGTAGATGGTGACATTATAAAACTGAAATTGTTTCCTTTCTCTTTGAGAGGGAGAGCTAAAGATTGGCTATCTTTGCCTAGAAATAGTATTGATTCTTGGATTAAATGCAAAGATGCTTTCATTGGAAAATATTATCCTCCTGCTAAGATTATATCCTTGCGAAGTGATATAATGAAATTTAGACAATTTGATAATGAACATGTTGCTCAAGCTTGGGAAAGAATTAAATCTTTGGTAAAGAATTGTCCCACTCATGGACTGACTACTTGGATGATCATCCAAACTTTTTATGCAGGACTGAATTTTTCTTCAAGAAATCTTCTGGATTCAGCTGCTGGAGGTACCTTTATGTCCACTACTTTGGGGGTTGCAACAAAGCTTCTTGATGATATGATGACAAATTATTCCGAATGGCACACCGAGAGGGCTCTACAAGGTAAGAAGGTAAATTCTGTTGAATAAACCTCCTCCTTGAGTGATAAGATTGATACCATTATGTCTATGCTTGTTAATGGTAAAGCACATGTTGATCCTAATAATGTTCCTTTAGCTTCTTTCGTTGCTTCTTATGGTAATTCCTATAGCAACAATAGAAGTGCACCCTCTGATCTTGAAGTCATGCTTAAGGATTTTATTAGTAAACAAAATGCTTTCAATAAATCTATTGAGGAAAAGTTTGGCAAAATTGATGTTCTTGCTTCTAAAGTTGATCGCCTTGCTCTTGATGTTGAATTTCTTAAATTGAAAGCTATGCCTCCTGATGTTAAAGAAAGCAAAACTTTGAATGTCATTCAAGTTAGAATTGATGAAAATGTTAGGATGATGGCGGAATTACATGCTAGGTGGGAAAGAGAGGATCAAATTGCTAGAAATAATAATATGACAAAAGTTTGTACCATCACCACCACTAGTAATACTGAAACATCAAATGCTAGCAAGCCTCCTACTATTAATGGTAAAATAATTGGTGTAGGAAAAGTCCCCACTCCTTCTACAAAATGGCCTAGAACCGCTGAAACTGTTTCCGATAAGAGCGCTGAAATTTTTCGTAATATGGGAAACAATAGTCCTTTTACCTTTGATAATAATGACTTTGATTTTGATGGTTGCAATATCTCTGAAGTAATTAAGTTCCTACAAAAGCTTGCTAGAAGTCCTAATGCTAGTGCTATAAATATGGCTTTTATAAAGCATATTACAAATGCTCTGATACAAATTAGAGAAGAAAAGTTAAAACGTGAAGCTTCTATTCCTACAAAGTTAGAAGATGGTTGGGAACCCATCATTAAGATGAAATTAGATGACTTTGATTGCAATGCTTTATGTGATCTTGGTGCAAGTATTTCTGTTATGCCTAGAAAAATCTATGATATGCTTGACTTGCCACCGTTGGAACAATGTTATTTGGATGTTCATCTTGCTGATATTGCTAAAAAGAAACCTTTGGGGAGAGTTAATAATGTTCTTATTATGGTTAATAATAACTTAGTCCCCGTTGATTTTGTTGTTTTGGATGTTGAATGCAATGCTTCTTGTCCTATTGTTTTGGGAAGACCTTTTCTTAGAACTGTTGGTGCTACTATTGATATGAGAGATGGGATTATTAAATATCAATTCCCACTCAAGAAAGGTATGGAACACTTCCCTAGAAAGAGAAAGAAGTCACCTTTTGATTCTATTATTAGAACAAGTTATGATGTTGATGCTTCTTTACTTGACAATACTTGATGCGAACTCACTTTCTGCGCCAATTTGAAAGGCGTTAAAGAAAAGCGCTTATGGGAGACAACCCATGTTTATTTTCTGTAATTTTTCTTTTGTTGAGTCTTGGAATTTGTTGCCTCTATAACAACCTCTCCTTATCATTTTTATTTCGTTTTTGTGCCAGGAGTAGCCTCTAATAGGAAGAAAGAAAGATTTGGGGAAGTTGCTATCCAGAAACAGATTCTGTGCTGTTACCATAAAAATTCGTACTCCCAGCCAGTACGTAATTTTGAGCTGTCAATTTTTGAGCATATGCCCCGGGTTATTATTTAACTTTCGTTAGTCTTGCACTTTTCGATCTGAGCAACAGAGGATTTTCGAAAAAATCGATCTTTACCTGCTGTTTTGTTTTGACAGATTTCTGCCACTATTTGCATTTGCCTCTTATTCTCTTTCTTTTTGAGTTCTTTTGAGAGAAAGAGCTTTTTAAAGAAGTTGTTACAGTAGCTAATGTCTTAATAGATGTTTGATATATGTTAGAACTGAACCCAAGTAGATTTGTTATTTTGATTACACTAATGCTGCTAATGAGAATTGTGTGAAGTTTTGTATGAAGGAAGTTTTCAAGTGTAGGGAGAGAAGAATGATGTGATGAGATGAAGAATGGACAAAAGCTCAAGCTTGGGGATGCCCATGTCACCCCAAGAAATATCCAAGAGGTACAAGCGTCAAAGCTTGGGGATGCCAAGGCATCCCCTTCTTCATCAACAAAGCAACAGGTCATCTTTCTGTGCGCTATATTTTTATTGCTTCATATGCTATGTGTTATTCTTGGAGCGTCTTTATTTTTGTTTTTAGTTTTCTTTTGTTTTGTTTGCTGTAGAATAAGGTTGGATCCCAGCATATTTGTTTTGGAGAATGATACACTCCGTTTTAATTGCATAGAACACTCTAGTTTTCACTTTTACTGTTCTGCTAGTGTTCTAGTTTGCTAGTACTGCGTTTAGCTCTGGTATCTTCACTTTTATTTTGTTCAGAGCTTGTTAGTTTTCTTTATTCATGTATGATTAGCTCTCTGGTCCGTATTGAATATTATCCATGAGAGTTGTTTCAAATAAATTGATTGGTGTTGGAGACGAGTAAAATGTTTCATGCTTATAGTGATGCAAAATGAAGCTTGTCTAGACTGTGGCATAGACTTTGGCATGTCATGTTGGATGTTATTCTTATTATATGCTTAGTATAAGGGTATATTGCCCCTATGTGTGGTTTTGGTAATTAATGACAACCCCTATGGACTAATGTTTTCATTGAGTTTATATGAAGGAATATTCCATAGGTACTACTTGTAGTCCATGTGTTGGATTCAAGTATGGATGCCATGAAGATAAAGATATACCTTGAGTATTGGCATCAAGATCATCGATTTGAAGACATATATGTGATATGATCAAGAAGAAGAAATGAAGATGGAGTTCCTATGTGGAACTCAATATTAGCCATGCTCTAGCTTATGTGATAAGCAATGGATGATCAAGATCTTGAGTGCTTGATTCCAAGTGAAGAATTCAAGTTATGGCTCTAAGTCGGTGTCATGATAGTCTCATAAGTTGTGCTATGGTTGACTAAGATTTAGAGCATGCAAACAAATGAAGAATTCTTTATACACCTCAAGATAGTATGATAGAGCATGAGAAGATACAAGGTTGACCAATACAAAGAGTGAAGAATAGATTCAAGTTTGGTCAACACATGAAGCATGAAGAATGTGCCACATGAAGTCATGTGGTATGGTAAGCCTTGTCAATTATGCTTTATGAACTAACCCATCATATATGTGCACTTGTGTTGTCCATGTGGATTAGGTATCTTTCCATGGGCATGCATCAAAAGTGAGATCTCATATAGTCCATGAGAGGATGACATCAAGTGGTGATCGTCATCAAGGTTGAGTTGGGCAAGTTCAAGTTGAGCATCTCAAGAGGATCATATGCTTGAAGCTTGCCGTCCATTGGATGATAATGGACATGTGAAGATGTGCATCAATGGAGCTTTCCCATCATGGTGTATGGGGAGCATTTGTGAGTCTTCACGAAGCAACAATGATCAAGTGAGGCATTCCGGCTTGAGTGGAGCTTGAAGAGTTATCATCAAGATCAAGCGGGATGCGCAAGGCAAAGGTATGGCCTTGCTAGGTTTTCCTTTTACCGGTCTCAAGGTGGTTGATGGGAGACCGGATTATAGGATAGATAGCCGCACTATCAAGAGGGCTTTCGGTTGGGTAACTTGATCACATCGTCTTAGGGAGCTCAATACTTTGCATACTTTGCATATCCCTATTGCTTCTTGGTGTTTCTCTGTGAGGTTCTTGAGCTTGTTGCTAGCTTTACAACAAGCCCAAGTTCATCGAAAACGGAATCCGCATGCATCATCTATTGCGTTTTCGAGTTTGGACGACTTCACCGTTTCTTGACGGTAGGAGACCCCCTCTCTAGATTCATCTAAAAATATCCTGTGAGGAGTCTCCATATTTCCAGTTTTTATTGGGTTCTATTTGTCGTTATCTTTCCAACAAAATTGGTTTCATGCCAATCGGAGTTCGGGAGCATTTTCTGTTTAAAGAAAAAGAAAAGGTTTTTCAGGGGTCCCGATTTCCGGTCTCTGGCCCGGCCTGCCGGGTGCTGCTGCCGGTCAGTCCGGCACACAGCCCGGCCGGCCGAGTGCTGCTACCGGGCGGGCCGGCATCTGGCTCGGCCCACCGGGTGTGGTGCCGACCGGCCCAGCCTCCTGGTCAGCCCGGCCTCTAGCCCGGCCTGCGGTGCTGAGGCATTTCGGCAGCCCGCCCGCCGACCGGGTCTTCTTCGAGTAGCCCGGTATGTGGCCTGGTACTACCGGGTCAGCTGCCGGGTTGCTCGACTCTGCCCCAAACGACTAGTTTTCTCAGCCCAACTTTTCCCCAACACTTATATTTGCTCTTACACTATAAATAGGCCTTCTTCCACCTTGGGCAAAATAAGTTCTTTCACTCTCTCTCCTCCATTGTTGTCTTTGAAGAACTTGCCCTATCTCTTGATTCCCCCCATGATTCTTGCTCATTCTTGAGGGATCTAAGAGAGATCTAGATCTACAACTCCACCAATCCATTCCTCCTCTTTGTGAGGGGAACTCTTGCACTACAAGAGATCGAGTTTTTTATGACTGGGATTTAATCTACCTGTAGACAGTCGTATATCGTTAAATGGCAAATAAAGGTACCGTCGTAGGTGCAAAAACTGTCATGTATCACTATTAATTTCCGACAAGCTCGTTAGTTAATCTTATTAGGCCGGCCAGCTATGCAGTGTACCCGTGACAATGTTGTTGTTGTTAAATACAACCCGCTGTTTGATCTCCGGATTTTATGGCAGCCACAATATCTCTGACATTCTACTCGTACGTGTCCAGTATGGTCTGTGACTAGGCTGTCATACATGAAGTGATTTACCTATTTATTTATTTTTCTTTGAAACGAGTGATTTACCTATCTATGACTAGACTGACACTGTACGTGACCAACTAGTCCACACGGTTTGTTAATTCAGATATAATTTAACTTAAGTAATATACTCGCATGTGAATTTAATTTCCATACGGTACAAGGAGCAGAACAAGGCACATGTAGAGTCCGTGTCGGTCACTAGATCGATTAGTACTCTCATAAATAAAATTAAATGCAGTCATCCTTCTTCACACCGTTTCCCCCTTGCTCTGCACACGTCTGCCTAACTTTTCCCCTGCTCTGTACAACAGAAACATTAGATCTATGCAGCTCATTAGAGCAATTCCAATAGTGTAGCCAGCAACTGGCTATAAGCCAAGTGCCATGTCATCTATAACTAACTTGGAGCCAACATATACAATAGTGAGCTACAAAAACGTAGTACTTTATCAATGTATGACCCACCTTTCACTCTCACAAAGTGCCTAGGAGCACGTGCTAGAGCTAGCTCTTGCATAAGAGCCCACTTTCCTTCTCTCTCCTCCCCTCTCTCCTCCAACTAAGCAATGATATACTATTTTAATCCTTGTAGCCAGCTGACTAGGACTTATTGTACTTGCTCTTAGCACACTTCAGCGGCGATGTAGTGTACGGTAATGGGTGGCGACTTTGCGCCGTGCTGGAGGCAGGCTCGGATGAGCCAGGGGAAGCTTTTGAGCGATGCGGCCCCAACGGCGAGCGCACGGTGGCTGGTGGTTGCAGTTGCAGCTATTTCGTCTCGTAAGTCAACGAGCTTTCTTATCAACTCTGTAATTTTTCTGCTAATTTGTGAAAATAAGCGAGGGAAGATATTATGGCGCCAAAATGTATGGATTTCCCTCCATATTCTTGTTTCCCGCCGTCAATGTTTTTTCTACCATCCCGCACACGTCTAAGCTTAATTTTAGGGCCACTACCGGTATGCGGCAGTAGATATGCACGATTCTCTTCCACCCTACGCAACCCTACTAAACTGTTTCTTTTATCTTCCACCGCCAGACCTTTATCGCCGCCACCACCGTCGCCGTCGCCGTCAACTAGGAGATTGAGTGCAACCAGGTCAAGGACAGAGGTAGAAGTTCTTCTTCCTGATCAACGAGGTGGTATTCATCCAGTTATGGTGATTCCGCAGTAATTCGAAATTATTTTATTAATGTTCTTCCCTCCCGCCTCATAAATAGCAAGTAGATGCTTTCATCGATTATCTAATCATGAGTTATTTAACGCAGCACATCATCAGATCAAGTTGACACGCGGAACAGGGGACTGGAATTACGAACACTAGCCAGGCAAAATGTAAGTATACATCTATTGCCATATTTTCTGAAATAATGTATTGTACTTTGAGCTATAAATGTGAATCATGAATTTGTGTCTTGTTAATTAATTGTCTGGCAATACATATCTCTGCAATGACTCTTAGTTGCATACTTATGCAACCGAAGTATAGTGGGACATACCTGATCGGTACATATCTTTGCGGATCATCTTCTTTATCTAAGAATCATTCGTATAGATCGATTTGAATTTGTTATACAAACCTGATCCACATGAACATAATTTGGTATGTGGATACTAAATCAATCTCAAATCCTATCAATAGGAACATATTGTAATGTCAATCTTTTTTCACCAGATAGGGAGAAATGTCTGAGGATCGCAGGTGGATGTATGAGGGTTGGAACAATGGCAAACCAAACATCAACTGGGTTAGAAAAACAGATGATTTTGTGAACAGGGCATTTTCTATACCAAATGCAGAGAGGGATGGTGTTTTATGTCCATGTCTCAAGTGTGCCAATTATAAGAAGCAAAACAAACGTGAGATGTCCATACACCTATTTAAAAATGGTTTCATGCCACGATACTTAGTATGGATAGAACACGGGGAAAGGGTGAATGAATCTCCTGCACTAGATGAAACATTTCCTGAAATAGACCATTGGGACGAAATGCTAACTGATGTGGTAAATTTCCATCAACCTTCGGCTGAAGATGAAGCTGCAACTGCAGCTGCTAATAATTTCTATGAGTTGCTGGAAGCCTCTAAAGAGCCAGTCCATAAGGAGACCACCATGTCCATCATATCTGCTGTTACACGTTTAATGTCGTTCAAGACCCAACATAATATGTCTATATTTGCTTATGATACTTTTCTTATGTTCGTGCATGACCTGCTTCCTAAAGATTCAAAGCTCCCAACTACATTTTCTGAATCCAAGAAGCTTTTGAGTAGTTTAGGAATGCCATATGAGAAAATAGATGCGTGTGTCAATGGGTGTATGTTGTTCCGAAAGGAAAACAAAGATAAGTCTGTTTGTGACTATTGTAATGAGCCACGCTATGTCCAGACAAATTCTCAAGAAAGTTCTGAAGATTCAGAAACACGGTCAAGACCAATTGCTAGGAAGGTATTACGGTACTTACCTATAATTCCTAGGATTCAAAGGCTTTACCTTGCCGAGGAATCTGCTAAACAGATGCGATATCATAAGGAAGGTCATCGTGAGAACCCAGAGCTTCTGGTTCACCCCTCAGATGGTGAGGCCTGGAAGAGTTTTGATCGTGCATATCCTAGGTTTGCCGAAGAGCCGAGGAATGTCCGTCTAGGCCTATGCACAGATGGATTTACACCCTTTAGTTTTGGCACTGCACCTTACTCCTGTTGGCCTGTATTTGTTACTCCATACAACCTTCCTCCGGGGATGTGCATGAAGAAGGAAAATATATTTCTCTCTCTAGTGATTCCTGGACCAGAGCATCCTGGAAAAAATCTTGATGTTTACATGCAACCCTTGTATGATGATTTACAAAAACTATGGGATGAAGGGGTGGTAACATATGATAGTTACACCAAGAAAACATTCAGACTTAAGGCATGCTATTTTTGGTCAGTTAGCGACTTCCCTGCCCTTGGAATGGTTTCCGGACATAGCACACATGGTAAGTTTGCTTGTCCGGTTTGCCTAGGTGGTTTAAGTGCTTTTTGGTTGACCAACGGTACAAAGTATTGCTGGTTTGATTGTCACCGACAGTTTCTGCCTGCTGAGCATGCATTTCGTAGGAGTTTGAAAGGTTTTCGAAAGAACAAGCAAATTTTCAACCCCCCTCCTCCTCGCCTAACTGGTGAACAAGTGCATGCACAAATCAAATCCCTTGTTCCTAACAAAGGCAAAGGCAATCACACATTTGAAGGTTACGGGACAACTCACAATTGGACGCACATTTCTGGTTTGTGGAAATTGCCTTACTTTGAGAAACTCATGCTTAGGCACAACATTGATGTGATGCACAACGAAAAGAACGTGGGAGAAACTATATGGGCGACATGTTTTGACATACCAGAAAGAACAAAAGATAATGTGAAGGCCCGGCTAGATGCAGCCGAAATCTGTGATCGATCAAAATTCAATATGCAAAAGAAGCCAAGTGGACGTTGGGAAAAACCTAGGGCACTTTTCAGTCTGGATCGAGCACAAAAAATATTAGTTTTCCAATGGTTGAAGAGCCTTAAATTCCCTGATATGTATGCAGCTAACATTAGGAGAGGTGTCAATTTGAAACAACTTAAGGTTACTGGAATGAAAAGCCACGACTACCATATATTCATGGAGCGTTTACTTCCTGTTGCACTGCGAGGTTTTATCCATGATGATGTTTGGGTCTGCTTAGCAGAGCTAAGCTTTTTCTATAGACAATTGTGCAGTAGGGAAATTGATCCAGTAAAAATGAAGGAGGTTGAAGAAAATATTCCTATCCTCCTATGCAAACTGGAGAAAATATTTCCTCCTGGGTTTTTCACATCAATGATGCACTTAATTATCCACTTGCCATATGAAGCAAGGATTGGTGGTCCTGTACACTACCGATGGATGTATCCTTATGAAAGGTCAGTTTATATGGTATTTTTTTGGCAAAACATTATTAACTCAGAATTACATCTAAAAGAAAATGCTAACTTTCCTTAGGGCCATGGGGAAGTCCAAGAAGTGGGTAAAAAATAAAGCCCGTGTCGAGGGTTGCATAACAGAGGCTTACATAGTTGATGAGATATCAAACTTCGTAAGCTTATATTTTGCAAGTGATGTGCCCTCATCACGTAACAAGAAGCAACGTGTTGATGATGGATATGACACATTTTCTACTGGCTGTAGCCTGAGCACATTTCAGGTCCCAGGCAGAAAGTACGGAAATATGGGGTCCCGTGATTTAAGCAGAGATGAGCACAAGGCGGTAATGTTATACATATACACAAATACTCTTGAGATGGAGGATTTCGTCAAGTAAGTCAATAATTTATTTAGCTAGTAAACATTTCCTGTTAACTTCAACTATTGTGTCTGACTATATGAAACATCTAGGCAATTTGAACAAACAGAGTGGCGAGGTAGAGGGCAACCAACAAGTCGCCAACTAGATAAGTTGAGAAAAAATGGTGCAGCAAGAGGCCATCCTAATTTAATTGATTGGTTTAGATCATATGTAAGTATATGTTTGTGATTTTATACATAAACAATCAGCTTAACTCTGAATTCTTCAACTAATTATACTTGCTAATTATTGTAGTGCATGAATACATCAAGCATCAACAAGGATTTGGCTCAGATTTCGCATGGTTGTCGCACTAGAGTTCTATCACTTAGTGGATATGATGTCAATGGTTATAGATTCCGTTCTGCGAAGTATGAACGTCGGAAGCCAAGTTTGACTACAGTTAATAGTGGTATTTTCACAAGTAGCACAGAGGGGGACGTTACAACAGAGTACTTTGGTATCATTGAAGATATCATTGAGGTTACTTTTGATGGCACAAGGCCATTTAAGTTAGTGCTCTTTGATTGCCGTTGGTTCCACCCAGTTAGTGGAGTTCGTCGTACTCCTAGACTTGGTTTAGTTGAGATAAAGCACAACACCTCACTTCCAGGGTTTGAGCCTTTTATTTTACCTCACCAATGCTCCCAAGTATACTATACTCAGTATCCATGCAAGTCGGGTTCTCTCAAAGATTGGTGGGTTGTTCACCATGTCCCTAAGCATGATGATATACAAATTCCTGGCGCTGAAAATCCAAGTCAACACCCTAACACAGAAGTTTACCAAGAGCGTTCTCATACTAATACATTTGGGGTGGATCCTGGCAATGGGTTAGATGATACATTCATACCAAGTGGTGCCGATATAGTGCAAGATGACACAGACTTGGAAATTTTAAATAAGCAACCAACTTCAAATGATCCTCCAGAGCCAAGTGAACCTCCGTTGGATGGCCCATCATATGATGAAGTGGAATCAGATGACAATGATGAAGGGATAATATACGATGATCCTGAAGATTTTTGATTTTTGTTATGTTTTCAGACCATTCTGATTTTTATTCCATAACTAATAGCATTTTTTACTTTGTAATTTGAGCATTTAAAATTGGAGATGACATGGCTATGAGTTATTTCTCTTTTGAATTTTACCATCATATAGTGGATACAATTGTTGGACATGATTATATGTAGATTACCTACATGTGTGTTGGTTTACATGACTTTAAAATGCAGGAGTCAACTTTTAGCTGCCCAACGCTCTTCTCGAAAAAAACGAGGGGTGAATGTAGATCCAGAACCATCCATTCAACAACCTGCAAATGATGATCAAGACAATGACCCATCAGATGAAGCCCAAGAAGATGTAACACAGCCTGGACAAGTGTTGTTAACTGCTAGAGGGAGAATCTGGACTCCGAGGGCTCCAACCTCAATTCCCGCCGCTCCTGAAACCCATGCTGCCAAGAAAGTTCTCAAACCTGACGGCAGCGCGTAATATTCCGTTCTAATGACATTTATTTGTTTTATGTTACTTATTCATATAATTTTAACCACATTTCCCACCCCATGTGAAAATATAGGAACTGGAAAGAGGTGCCTTTCAGTCGGAAGTCGCGCATGCCAAATACTGTTCTTGGTGCACTCTTGCGATACCATTATCCTCAAAAGGTTTATGATAAAACTAGTCGGCCACCAGCAGACGTGCCTGCAACAAAATGGCAGCATTGGTACATGAAGGGTGAGCTGGGCGACACCATGGCTGATAGGGTCAAGAATGACTTTAAGGTATGATTGTAGAAGGTCTCTACACGTTGCTCACATCGAATCAAAGTCTAAACCATGTGGTCATTTTAAATTAAACCTTGTAGGCAAGATACAAATGGCCAGATAATGAGCCCGAGCAACAAACCAAGTTTGAGAAGACGTTGGAGAACTGTTGCAACAAGCTTGCAAGACAACAAGTATATAATGCTCGTATTTTTGCGGTGCAAGCATTCTATGCAGAGGAAAAACATGAAGCAATCACTTTCAAGGCTGCTAAAACCAAGTACCTGGAGGCACGTGAATATGAGCGAGTTCCGTTCAGCTGGATTAATACTGATGCATGGATCAGTCTGAGTAGCCGGTGGGCTTCCGATGCATTTATTTCAAACAGTAAACTTAAAAGAGCCGCTCGCCTAAGCCGCCCTGAATCAGTCCACCATGGTGGATCATGTTCTGTCACTAGGACTTGCCAACAAATGGTAATTCATCTGAAATTTTGATATATTGGTTTTTTCATTGTTCATTGCTAACCGGTGGATGTTTCTAGGAGGAGAAGTATGGGAGGCCATTTGGAGTACTGGAGGGATATGCTATCCATGCAGGCGCGTCAAGAGAAGAAGTAGCAAATTTGGAAAATAAAGACATGCCTGAAATCGCTAATACTCGTGCCCAAGAGTACATGGTATGTGCCTAGACTGAATTATTTTGACCTCTCTTAAGAAGTAGCAAGAGCTAGTATGTCTCGAGAAGAATTAGAATCTGAGATGAAACATTTACAGGAACAATATCGTGATGCTATGATCGAGAGGAATGGTGAAGATGTTGATTGGCTTCATGGTCCCTTTGACCCTCAAGTGATGTATGAATCTACAGGAGGGAAGCCACATGGTCGTTTTGCAATTGGAGATGGCGCCTTTGATAGTGAATCGGTTCGACTTAATTGCAGTGCTGGAGATACTTCTGAATTTCACCGTGCAAAAAGACAAAGAGAAGAGAACGATTTTGATCAACGGTTGCAAGATAGGGAGAGAGAATTTGTTGAACGGATGAAACAGCGTGAGATGGAGATAATAACACAGGTTAGGGAGGAAGCCCGTCAAGAGATTCAGCGGGCAAATCAAGAGAGTGACGCTAGACATCAACGACAAATGAGGGAAATGTTCTCCTACTTTCAGCTTTGCCAGGTACTTAACTATTTTATTTGACATGCCACATGTTGGTTATTGATATTCATATACTGAAAAGGCACATATGCAAGATTTGACTTACTAGTTTGTTAGACACAAATGCAGGGCAACACGTTTCCATTAGTTCCACCTTTCAGTTGGAATAATTCCCTCAGCAACCCTTCAAATCCATATCAGGTGCTGCTAACATGTTCACTTATCGTGTGAAAAACATTTTTAGCTAGGATTAAGTGATATATAATCTACTTGTTAACTCACTTTTTAAATATAATTTCAGGTTCATCAAAATTCAAATGAAGCTACGATTCAAAGAACCGGTGATAGTTCATTTGGGTACAGACAAGCTGAACGTAACATTGCTAATGACGGAATCCAACCTCCTACTCGTGGGACAAGTGGTACTGGGAATGAGAATATGGGTGAAAATGTGCATGGGTCAGCTGAGACTACACTTGAGACTAATGGACACGTGGATTCTTTTCTAGAGCTGCTTAGATCAACGCCTCAGTGAACTGTAGTTCGACGGTTCACACACTTGTGTTAGGATCGCACGTTGTTTCAGTATTTCTAGTGTTAGCAAGCACATTATTGAAATTGAACTATTTCCTTGTTGATGATACTGCTCCGATCAAGATTGGTATACTATATTAATTAATGTTGAAAACTTTGTTGTCTTTTTGCTTCTTGGAATGAATTATATATTATGTGTTCAGGTGTGGCACTAGAAAAATATTGCTATTAATAATATAGAAAATATAGTAAGTAAAATTAATCATCTATGACATCTTTATTTTAGATGTTCAGTTCAAGTGTTGTGGTGAAACATGACTGCACAACTAGGCTATCGGAGAAGTAAAGAAAAATCTTTGACATGGATGTGAGGCAAAGAACGCATGATTGCTAACAAGGATGTCACAAAGCGTGTCGCAGGGGGAGGGTGCTGAAAAATATCTCCGACAAAACTCACCCTGTCAGATATTATTTAATCAACATCTATTATGTTAGGGATCCACCTAGATCTCTGACAACTCTTCTCTGACGGATGATCTATGACAGGAACCTGTCAATGAATATAATCTGCGACAGGAAGGCTTAATTCTATGACTGTTTATGCCTGTCAAGAAAAACCGAATCCCTTGTAGTGTTGGGATCTAGATCTTGGAGTCATTTGTTGATTTCCTCTTTGTTCTTCCTCTCCAATCTCATCCTAGCATTTGTTGCTTTGGTGGGATTTGAGTGTGAAGGATTTGAACACCTTTGGTGTTTCTTGCTTTGCATCATTGCATAGTGTTGAGCTCTCCACCACGATTAGTTCGAGTGAGAGACCGTGAGCTTGTTACTCTTGGAGGGAGACCTCCTAGTTGGCTTGGCAGTTGGTGCTCCGGTGATCTCTTCAAGGAAGATTGTGAAGAGGCCCGGGCTTCTCCTTCGTGGAGCTTGTGAAGTGGTTGTGGAGCTTTCCATCTCCGGAGTGGAGGAAAAGCTAACCACAAGGAAAGGGACATTATCCTTCGTGGGTTTGGCTCGGAGAATAGGGTGAGCCTTCGTGGCGTTGGGGAATCCTTCGTGGGACCTCCACCCCTCCAAACGTGACGTACCTTCTTGCAAAGGAAGGGAACACGGGAATACATCCTCGTCTCCGCGTGCCTCGGTTATTTCTATACCCGAGCTTACTTTCCTTGTGATAGCCATCGTGCTTGAAGTACTTATTATATCTTGCTATCACTTGTTGTTCATATATATATTTTGCCTATCTTGCTTAGCTCTAGTTTTTGTTGTTGCACTTAGTTGAGCCTAGCATATTTAGGGGTTGTGCTTGTAAACTAAACGTTAGTTTAATTCCGCATTCTTACAAGCCAAAATCCGCAAAGAGTTTTTAAACGCCTATTCACCCCCCCCTCTAGGCGACATCTCGTCCTTTCACTTAGTAGTTATTGTTGTATCATGACTTGTCTCAAATAGCTGAGAGTGCTTAATGTGCCATTGAAAGAATCATGTGTTGTTTCTATCATAAAAAGCATAATATTGTGGTATTCTCCTTTGATGCTTTATTTGGTTGACTTGGCACATGCTTACACCATGTTATGACTAATAACCAGTCAACTAAAGCCTTTATGATCATTTAGTTTTTGACTTGTAATATCACTTTATGCTTTAATTAATATTGTTTTGTCGCTATGCATGATTATGACCATTATTGCTCTCTTAGTTGGTCGCTCCCAGTCTTTTGCTAGCCTTCACCTGTACTGAGTATGAGCTCTACTCGTGCATCCAACTCCTAATAACCAAAGTTTGCCAATTGTGTCCACCATATCTACCTATTAGCATTATTGCTATTCCAAGTATATTCATCATGTTTTTATCCATCTTTCAAATTAATTATGAGAAAATTAGTTAGTAAAGCTCTCACAAACTTGATGGCACATTTACTTTCTTGCACTTAATAAACTTGAAACATTGTGACTATCTTATGTAGATTATATGCTTACAAGTTGTAAGTTGGGAATTAGCACAACCATGCTTTCATGGGGCACGCTTTCAACATTGCACTTATTCTTATTTAGTTGATGTCATGATCTTTTGTTTATGGATGCCTATCGATGCAAAATAAAATGGAAACTTGTAAGTCTATGGAGTTTGTATATGTGTTAGAGAAACGCTGGGCCGCTAACCAAAGCCATGCATCATTCATGGTGGAAGTTTACAGCATTCCATAGTGAGTATTCTGTGAAGCATCTTTAATAAAAAGCTATACCCATAGTAAATAAAAGGATTGTTGAGATGCTCATTGTCTGTTTGTTTTGTCATTTTAGTGTGGGATTGCTCTTATATGAAAGAGTACTTCCATATCATGGGGCAAGAGGTACCCCTGCTGCGTTCTTAATTATACATGTATACTCACAATGACAAAAACTTATTTGGGACCTAAGTTGAGTAGCATGAGGTGTAGGTACTCGTATTCAAGGGGCATGAGATTTTCGACTTATGATTTGTCAAGCATATGACTCATTTTTGCCCTCACATTAACTTTAACCATTCAAGATGCTTATGATAGGGGCAATGAGAGCTCAAAGCTAATAAGTACCATACCTTTTTGAAAGCTTTATAAAAATTGTTAATTCTTACTTGCCTCTGCAAAGGGCCTTTCTTTTACTTTTATGTTGAGTCTTCATCTTCTTGCTTTATGCACCAATTAAGAGAGCATAGTTGTCATTCTTAGTATAATGTGCATAGTCCCAAGACTTATTGATTGATTCATGATTATGCTATTGCTTGTTCTTAAATTACTTGTATCTAGTCACCCTTTGAACTTTAAAGGTGTCCTAGCATTTATGTTTTGCTATTCCATTAAGGACAAGCTGAATACCACTTTGCTATGTTTCCTCTATGCTAAAAAATAAACAGTTGCTTTCATTGCATAATTATTCATGATCCTTTGTTTGAGTTACTTTTCATGTTATAACATAGTTGCTGAGTTCTATTGTTAGAATTATATCTATCATGCCTATGTTTAGAGTACTTTGATCCCAGCTTACAATGCTTTACAATAGCTTGATCAAGATTGTGATAGTTGCATGTCACCTCAAAAATTATTTTTGTTATCACTTACCTACTTGAGGACGAGCAGGAGTTAAGCTTGGGGATGCTTGATACGTCTCAAACGTATCTATAATTTTTGATGCTCCATGCTTGTTTTACACCAATTCTACTATGTTTTACATACACTTCGTTACACTTTTATACATTTTCCGGCACTAACCTATTGACAAGATGCCACAGTGACAGTTCCCTGTTTTCTGCTGTTTTGGTTTCAGAAAAGTTGTACAAGAAATATTCTCGAATTGGACGAAACAAAAGCCGAAGTCAATATTTCTCCGTAACGAAGACTGAGTCTAGAGGGGAGTCGAAGGGGGGCAACAGGGCGGCCACGCCAGCCCTAGGCGCGGCCCCACCCTTGGCCGCGCCAAGGGGTGGTGTGGGCCCCCTTGGCCTCCACCGACATCGCCCCTTCGCCTATTTATACATCTTCTCGGGAAAACCCTGGATACCCGAGCCTCCATCCACAAAAAGTTCCGTCGCGGCCGCCATCGCCGACCCTAGCTCGGGAGGGTTCTGAAGCTCTTCCCGGCACCCTGCCGGAGAGGGAGATCATCACCGGAGGCCTCTACATCACCATGCCTTCCTCCGAAATGATGCGTGAGTAGTTCATCCCTGGACTATGGGTCCATAGCAGTAGCTAGATGGTTGTCTTCTCCAATTTGTGCCTCATGTTTAGATCTTGTGAGCTGCCCTACATGATCAAGATCATCATTATGTAATGCTACATGTTGTGTTTGCTGGGATCCAATGAATATTGAATACTATGTTGAGGTCGATTATATATTCATGTCATATGTTATTTGTGATCTTGCATGCTCTCCGTTGCTAGTAGATGCTTTGGCCAAGTATGTACTTGTGACTCCAAGAGGGAGTATTTATGCTCGATAGTGGGTTCATGCCTCTAGTTTTCTGGAAGAGTGACAATAACTTCTAAGATTGTAGATGTGTTGTTGCTACTAGGGAGAAAACAACAATGTTTTATCCGAGGGTAATTCTATTGTTTACATTACACACAATGCTTAATGCAATTATCTGTTGCTTGCAACTTAATACTGAAAGGGGTGCGGACGCTAACCGGAAGGTGGATTTTTAGTCATAGACGTAGTTGGATTACGGTCTATGTATCATGTTGTAATGCCCAAACGAATCTCATAGTAATCATCTTGTCATGTATGATCGATATTCTGTCAATTGCCCAGCTGTAATTTGTTCACCCAACATGTTATTTATCTTTATGGAGAGACACCTCTAGTGAACTGTGGACCCGGTCCTTTCCTTTACACTGATAAATTCAACCACTGCAATCCTGTTCTGTTTACTTTCCGCAAGCACTGTTCTCTTTAATTACATTCGATACATTTAATCCTTTGCGTTCAGCAAAACCGGTGAGATTGACAACCTCACTGTAAGTTGGGGCAAAGTATTTTTGTTGTGTTGTGTGCAGGTTCCACGTTGTTGCTGACGCCGGTAGTCCGCCCTGCCACTAGTCAGCTAGCAACACCTTCAGAAGTCACGCCTTTCTCCTACTGGTCGATTAAACCTTGGTTTCTTACTGAGGGAAAACTTGCTGCTGTGCTCATCATACCTTCCTCTTGGGGTTCCCCAACGGTGTGCAATCTGCGCTCATCAATCATCATCTCCCGCGTGCCTCGGTTATTTCTATACCCGAGCTCTTTACTTATGCACTTTACTTTGTGATAGCCATCGTGCTTGAAGTTACATATCTTGCTATCACATAGTTGCTTGTATTTCTTAACATAAGTTGTTGGTGCACATAGGTGAACCATAGTATATAGGCTTTGGGCTTGACAAAATAAACGCTAGTTTTATTCCGCATTTGTTAAGCCCATCTCGTAAAGTTTTAAACCTCCTATTCACCCCCCCTCTAGGCGACATCTGTGTCCTTTCAATTGGTATCAAAGCAAGGTCTCTCATCTTAGGCTTCACCGCCTTGAGAGTAAAGATGTCGGCTAGGGGATTAGTGCATGATGACACTCTTATATTAGATGGCACAAATTATGATGTTTGGAAAATTCGCATGCTTAGTCATTTTCGGGACATTGACCCTCATATGGAGCAAATTGTAGATATAGGTTTTTCTCCTCCTATGGATTCACAAAATCTATCTTTAGAGGATGAGAAAAATTTATATCTCAATTCTCAAGCTTCTAATGTTCTTATGAATGCTTTGAGAGATGTAGGTCTTTTTCCATTCTTGCCTTTTTGGATCGCTCATGAGTTATGGACAAAGATTCAAGACAAATATGATGTGTCCAATATTATTGAGGATGATTGCATTGCTTCCACTTCCGGCCATGATGAGTTCTCATCTTCATCCACTTCACCAATGTGTGGCAAGACACAAGGTAATGATATTGTGAGTGGTGATGAAAATTGCAATGTTGATATTGAGCTTACCATTGATGATCCTTCATCTCTATCTCATTGCAATGCTTCATCTTCGGATTTAAACACTTCTAGCACTATAAATGGCATACATGCTTGTGTTGATAGTCCTTGCATATCATGTGTAAATTTCTTAAACAAATCTCATGATGATATGCTTGCTTTGTCTCGTGGCCATGATAAAAATGCTTCTATTTCCTCTAGTTTTTGTGTGACTAACAATGTAGAGGAAACCGAAGATTCTATTGTTCAAGACAAGATCTTGAATGGAGCCTCAAGCAACTCTTCATCATTATCTCACGGTTCTCATATATGCCTTATGGCCAAGGGTTCCACGGTATCTCCTACCATGGAACCTAATATTTCTCGTATTGATAAGGATGAGGATGATTATGAAGAAGAGGATTGGGTTGCCTCTCTACGAGATAAGGGTATGCTCGTTTATAGTGTTCTTTTCAAAGATAAAATTGATTGCCCTCACTTCTTTGAAATCTTGACTATTGCTATTGAGAGCCAAAAACTTATTTGGATGCGTGAGAAAACCATTGATAAAATGTGTGCTCTTGAACGTGAGTATGCCAATGATGTGGCATCCCTAAAGGATGAACTTGAAGAAGAACAAACCACCAAAGAAGCTCTTGAGGAGACCTTTGCTCTAGAATTGTCTAGAGAAAAGGAAAACCATGATAGAGCTCTTGAGGTGGCAAATGAGCTAAAGCTAAAAAATGATAAGCTTCTGTTCGTTAATGCTAAACTCCTTGATGATTTTGAGCAACTTAAAAAGGGCTCAAGGGTCATTGAGAGTGCGCTCACCAAACTCACCGAGTTGCATGAGCAACTTAAAGCTTCTTATCTTAAATATCATGCCAACTTGCCTTCTCCTATTGCTATTAATGATAATGCTTGTGCTACTACCTCTACCTCTTGTTAAGCATCTATATTGAAGGACAATGTTGAGATAAGGGCTCAACTTGAATTGCTAACTAGCAATTATGGGAAATTGGAAGAAAATCATGGAAAGCTTTCTCACTCCCATGAGGATCTTCTAGCTTCCCATGATAGGCTAAAGTTAGCTCATGAGGCTATTATGTCAACGGTAACATCTTGTGAGCCTCATGTGGACATTAGCACTACTACTCAAAATGTTATATTGCCATGTGCTATTTCTAGTAATTCATCCACTCATAGTATTGCTAAATCTTGTGATGAATTATCTTCCTTGCCTTGTTGCTCTAACAATGAAGGTTCTACTTCCTCTAGTACTTGTGTTGTTACTAACCATGTAGAGGAAATCAAAGACCTCAAGGCCCAAGTCACTTCTTTGAAGAAAGACTTAGTAAAGAGTCATGAAGGGAAATGCAAACTTGACACGATGTTGAGTGTGCAACAATCCCCCAATGACAAGAGTGGACTTGGATTCAAATCCAACAACAAGAACAAGTCCAACAACAACAACAAGAAGAAGAAGGGCCATGTACAAGTCAAAGACCCGACCAAGATTGTTTGCTTCAGGTGCAATATTGAAGGGCACCATGTTAGATCTTGACCTTTGAAGAAGAAGCAAAAGGGAAGCGGCCTCAAGCTCAAACTCATATTCAACCTCAAGTTGAAGAAATGCCACTTCCCAAGAAGAATCAAGCCAATGCTCCCATTGTGGAGAAATCTAGTGAGAAGAAGGAGAAGAGGAGAACGTGCTACATATGCCGTGAGAAGGGCCACATCTCCTCCTTGTGCACTATTGGTACCTCATCCAACCCTATCATCATTGATGATGTCTATTCTCTTCGCAAGGATGAGGTTGGCAATGTGTTTGACAAATATGTTGGTGCTCAAAGTGGTGTCAAGAAAAGAACCATTTGGGTTGCCAAACCTATTGTGACTAACCTCTTAGGACCCAACTTGGTTGGGGACCAACAAGCCAAAACTTGATCAATAGGTGCTTGTTGGAGGGCATTGAAGACTTGGCTCATGAAGAATTAAGGGATCTTCATCATTTATATTATCTCAAGCCAAGACTTTTGGTTATCTTGCTTCTATCATATATCCAATGTTCCTCCTTGCGGTAACATGTGCTCAACTCATTTATATTGAAAGCTACTCGCCCCTTTGCATGTGTTAGTTTTGTTCCTAGCATGTGTTTGTATATGTTGTGCTTCCTACTTGCTTAACTTGAGAAATCAAGTCTATGTATGGGGGAGTGATATGCCGTTGGGAATGTCACAACCCTAAAAATGTGTGTACATGAGGAATGTCACTTAGCATTGATATTGCAAGATTATCTAGTCTCTATGTGGTATGTCATCCTCACGAGAAATTCAAATTCTAAATTTCCATTAATTATCTCTAGTTGGATCTTATTTGCCTCTTGTGAAAATAAATTCCTTATCACATTATGGGGGAGTAATAAGCTTTGTGGATATTGCAAGCCTAGAAAATGTGAACATTTGAGGTTGTGTCACATAGAATTGATGTTGTAAATTATCTCTCTCCTATGTGGCATGTTTGCTCAAACAAGTTCCAATTTGTTTAAATGGATTCATTGCTAATATCTTTGTGGATCTTATTTGTGAGAGTTTTTCTTGGCATGTTTTTTCACAACGTGTCCCTCAATACACTTTTGGGAAATCATGTGCTTCAAGTTATGCTATTAATTGCTTGCATGTTGGTATGACTAATTGAAGCTGTCAAGAAACTCTCTTTGCATGGTGTTTAATTCCTATCTTTTTCCATATGCTTTATTTGTTGTAAATATGATCTTGGATATACTTGCAAACTACCACCGGGAAATATTTCCTAATACCACTTGTCCTAGGACAATTGTAAATATATTATGAGGTAGATATTTATTGATCATATTTACATTAGCTCTTTGTGTTTAATTGCTCTGTTTCTTGCCATAAAATTGATTTGCCATTGACTCCCATGTGTCTTCCTTGCATCTTTTGGATCTAATTTGTTTTCTTGAACTCTCTTAGCGTTTTACTAGATATGGGTAGAGTGATGATCCCACTCTTGTGCATTTCGTGTTCAAATGCAAAATCCTAAATAATGCACTAATCTTGGGAGAGCTCTCCACTATTTGTTTGAATGCTACTTTTATGATCCTATCACAACATCGCTTGATCATTATCAAGTATTTGATAATTGGAAGACAAACTTTTTCTTTTTGGTACTTAGTGTCTTCATAAAAAGTGTTGAGGGTTTGGTTTATTTGTTGGAACCTTGCTCTCTTGGGAGCTGGTTATCTCATTCTTTTGTTTTGGGGTTTAATTAACTTCTTATAATGAGATAAGTCTTTGGAGTCAATCTTGTGTTGATTTGATTTTTTGATATAATTTGCACAACCATTGTTTCTTGATTTAATTGGTGTTTTGTCCAAATTGTATCTTCCTTTGGTTCTTAAAAGTCGTGTGCATGCATATTTAATATATGTATATCTTATGGCATGTGTTACTTTCTTTGATCAAATATATAGGGTAAACTCCATCAAATCCTAATTTGATTAAGATGTGCATGAAATTCAATTTCATATCTTGTAAGGGTATATTGCCCCTATGTGTGGTTTTGGTAAGTAGTGACAACCCCTATGGACTAATGTTTTCATTGAGTTTATATGAAGGAATATTCCATAAGTACTACTTGTATTCCATGTGTTGGATTCAAGTATGGATGCCATGAAGATAAAGATATACCTTGTGTATTGGCATCAAGATCATCGATTTGGAGATATATATGTGATATGATCAAGAAGAAGAAATGAAGATGGAGTTCTTATGTGGAACTCAATATTAGCCATGCTCTAGCTTATGTGATAAGCAATGAATGATCAAGATCTTGAGTGCTTGATTCCAAGTGAAGAATTCAAGTTATGGCTCTAAGTCGGTGTCATGATAGTCTCATAAGTTGAGCTATGGTTGACTAAGATTTAGAGCATGCAAACAAATGAAGAATTCTATATACACCTCAAGATAGTATGATAGAGCATGACAAGATACAAGGTTGACCAATACAAAGAGTGAAGAATAGATTCAAGTTTGGTCAACACATGAAGCATGAAGAATGTGCCACGAGAAGTCATGTGGTATGGTAAGCCGTGTCAATTATGCTTTATGAACTAACCCATCATATATGTTCCCTTGTGTTGTCTATGTGGGTTAGGTATCTTTCCATGGGCATGCATCAAAAGTGAGATCTCATATAGCCCATGAGAGGATGACGTCAAGTGGTGATCGTCATCAAGGTTGAGTTGGGCAAGTTCAAGTTGAGCATCTCAAGAGGATCATATGCTTGAAGCTTGCTGTCCATTTGGTGATAATTGACATGTGAAGATGTGCATCAATGGAGCTTTCCCATCATGGTGTATGGGGGAGCATTTGTGAGTCTTCACGAAGCAACAATGATCAAGTGATGCATTCCGGCTTGAGTGGAGCTTGAAGAGTTATCATCAAGATCAAGCGGGATGCTCAAGGCAAAGGTATGGCCTTGCTAGGTTTTCCTTTTACCTGTCTCAAGGTGGTTGTTGGGAGACCGGGTTATAGGATACATAGCCACACTATCAAGAGGGGCTTTCGGTTGGGTAACTTGATCACATCGTCTTAGGGAGCTCAACCCTTTGCATGATTTGCATTCCATAAGTCTTGTTGCTTCTTGGTGTTTCTCTGTGTGAGGTTCTTGAGCTTGTTGCTAGATTTACAACAAGCCCAAGTTCATCGAAAACGGAATTCGTGTGCATCTTCTATTGCGTTTTCGAGCTTGGAGGTTTTACCGGTGTCTCTTTTATAGATAGGTCAAAACCTTTTATATTATGTTTCTTACTCAATAGTTGGACTATGATGTTTCTATGCATAATGTTGTTGGGCTCGTTGTCGCGATTCCAACGAGCCCAAGATCATCAAAATCGGAGTCCGGATGCAAAAGTTATCGCAGTTTCGGTACACAGCCCGGTCCACCGAGTGCTGCTACCGGGTAGGTCGGCAGCCAGCTCGGCGGGACCGGGTCCAGTACCGGGTAGCTCGATTCTGCCCCCAAACGGTCATATTTTGATGGGCTATAAAAGGGGCCTTCTTCCCCATTGTTCTTAGGGTTCTTAGGCACGTTTTTGACCACCATTGTTGACCTTCTTGAGCTTGCTTCCTCTCCATTCCCTCCTATGATTCTTGCATATTCTTGGGGGATTTGAAAGAGGAGATCTAGATCTACAACCTCATCCAATCCATTCCTCCTCTAAGTGAGAGGAACTCTTGGGATCTAGATCTTGGAGTCATTTGTTGATTTCCTCCATTGTTCTTCCTCTCTAATTCCATCTTAGCATTTGTTGCTTTGGTGGGATTTGAGTGTGAGGGATTTGAACACCTTTGGTGTTCTTGCTTTGCATCATTGCATAGTGTTGAGCTCTCCACCACGATTTGTTCGAGTGAGAGACCGTGAGCTTGTTACTCTTGGAGGGAGACCTCCTAGTTGGCTTGGCGGTTGGTGCTCCGGTGATCTCTTCAAAGAAGATTGTGAAGAGGCCCGGCTTCTCCTTCGTGGAGCTTGTGAAGTGGTTTTGGAGCTTGCCATCTCCGGAGTGGAGGAAAAGCTAACCATAAGGAAAGGGCCATTATCCTTCGTGGGTTTGGCTCGGAGAAGAAGGTGAGCCTTCGTGGCGTTGGGGAATCCTTCGTGGGACCTCCACCTCTCCAAACGTGACGTACCTTCTTGCAAAGGAAGGGAACACGGGAATACATCTTCGTCTCCGCGTGCCTCGGTTATTTCTATACCGAGCTTACTTTCCTTGTGATAGCCATCGTGCTTGAAGTACATATATCTTGCTATCACTTGTGCTACATATATCTTGTGCCTATCTTGCTTAGCTCTAGTTGTTGTTGTTGCACTTAGGTGAGCCTAGCATATTTAGGATTTGTGCTTGTAAAATAAACGTTAGTTTAATTCCGCATTCTTACAAGCCAAATCCGTAAGAGTTTTTAAAACGCCTATTCACCCCCCCTTTAGGCGACATCTCGTCCTTTTAATTGGTATCAGAGCAAGGTCTCTTCTTGTTTAAGGCTTCACCGCCTTGAGAGTAAAGATGTTGGCTAATAATATAGTGCACAATGACACAATTATCCCTGATGGCACAAATTATCTTTTGTGGAGAAATCGCTTGCTTTGTAATCTTCGGACCTTGTGTCCAAATATAGAGCGATTTCTAGATGTAGGTTTTTCTCCTCCGATGGATCCTCAAAATCTATCTTTAGAGGATGAGAAAAACTTACATCTTGAAGCTCAAGTATCTAATGAGCTTTTATTCTCCTTGAGACCAGATTTTCGTAGGTTCTTGATATATATAAAGCGAAAGTCGTCTCATGAGATGTGGATCAAGCTTAAAGAAATGTTTGGTGGATCCATTTCTCATTTGGTCGGTGGTGTCTCCGAGGAGCTCTCTTCCCCTTCACATCATGAAGAGCTCCAAGTTGCTTCCACCTCCGGCCGTGATGATTTATCATCTTCTTCCACTTCACCAACGTGTTGCAAGACACAAGGTAATGACATGGTGAGTGGTGATGGAAATTGTAATGTTGATATTGTGCTCACTATTTATGATCCTTCATCTCTATCCCATTGCAATGTTTCATCTTTGGACCTAGACACATCTAGCACCAAAAATGTCTTACATGCTAGTGTTGATAGTCCTTGCATATCATGTATAAACTCCCTACATAAATCCCATGATGATATGCTTGCCTTTTCTTGTTGCCATAATCAAAATGCTTCTATTTCCTCTAGTTGTTTGTTGACTAACAATGTATAGGAAACCGAACACTCTATGGATCAAGACACGATTTCAAATAGGGATTCAAGAATATCCTCATCTTCATCCTCCGGTATGCACATGTGCCTTATGGCAAATGGATCAAAGGTATCTCCTACTTTGACTCCTAACACATCCTCTAATGAGGAGAGTGATGATGATGATGATAATGATGAAGAATATAATGCTTTGGTGCATGAGATGGGGCTTGTATATGCTTCTCTTCGTGGTAATAAAGAAGCTCGTGCTAGTCTCGAACACTCTATGGAAACCATGAGTAAATACAAGGGAACCATAGTAGAGTTGGAGTCCCATATTGAAAATGGGAGAATGAGATTCAATCTCCTCAAGCATGAGCTGAACAATGAGAAGCATACTAATTTCCTTCTCACACAAAAAATTGAATCCTTTGAGCTTGAAAAGAAAAATTCTATTGATGATGCTTGTGCTACTAACTCTACTTCTTGTGAAGCATCTATCTTAAAGGAGAATGTTGAGCTAAGGGCTCAACTTGAGTTGCTAACTAGCAATTATAGGGAATTGGAAGAAAGTCACAAAAAGCTCTCGGGCTCTCACGATGATCTTCTAATTTCCTATGATGGGCTAAAGTTAGCTCATGAGGCAAGTATCACTAAAGTAATATCTTGTGAGCCTCACATGGACATTAGCACAACCTCTACTCAAAATGCTATATTGTCTTGTGCTAGTCCTAGTAATCCATCTAATCAAACTAGTGATACACCTTGTGTTGGATTACTTGCTTTGCCTTGTTGCTCTAACAATGAAGCTTCTACTTCCTCTAGTACTTGTATTTCTACTAACCATGTAGAGGAAATCAAAGAGCTCAAGGCCCAAGTCCTTTCTTTGAAGAAAGACTTGGAAAAGCGTCATGAAGGGAAATCCGCACTTGACAAGATGTTAAGTGTGCAACAATCCCCCAATGACAAGAGTGGACTTGGATTCAACTCCAATAACAAGAACAAGTCCAAGAGCAAGAGCAACAAGAAGAAGGGCCAAGACAAAGTCAAGGATCCGGCCAAAATTGTTTGCTTCAAGTGCAAGGTTGAAGGTCATCATGTTAGATCATGCCCATTGAAGAAGAAGAAGCAGTTGAGTGAGAAGCAACAAGGGAAACGGCCACAAGGTCAAGCTCAAGCTCAAGCTCGACCTCAAGTTGAAGATAGGCCACTTCTCAAGAAGAATCAAGATAAAGTTCCCCAAGAAAAGAAATCAATAAAGAAGAGAAAGGGGAACACTTGCTACTTATGTCGTGAGAAGGGGCACTTTGCCTCTTCATGCTTAAACGGTACCTTATCTAACCCTATCATTATTAATGATGATTACTCTCTTGGGAAGGATAAGAATGGCAATGTGTTTGCCAAGTTTGTTGGAACTCAAAGTGGTTTCAAGAAAAGAACCATTTGGGTTGCCAAGCCTATTGTGACTAACCTCTTAGGACCCAACTTGGTTGGGGACCAACAAGCTCAAACTTGATCAATAGGTGTATGTGGAGGGCATTGGAGATTTGGCTACTTCATGAAGAATTAAGGGATCTTCATATATTATATTTTCACCAAGCCAAGTCGTATGGATTATCATCTATATCTTATATCCAATGTTCCTCTTTGCGGTAACTTATACTTCAACTCTTCATATTTATTGTAAGTTACTTGCCCCCTTTGCATGTTTGGTTTTGTACCAAATATGTGTTTATATGTGTTGTGTCTTACTTGCCTATCTTGTATATTCAAGTATGTATGTTTGACTCATCATATATTTTTGTATTGTTTTGAGCCTAATGCATCTTGATGATATCTTATTTGGCTCTCTTTGAGTGATTAATGGAACATCCCATTTTGGGGGAGTGATATGCATTGTGCATCTCTCTTTCTTTAAAATGTGTGTATATGGGTACCACCACTTAGTATTGATATTGCAAGATTATCTAGTCACTATGTGATGTGTGATACTCATGAGAAATTCAAATTCTAATGTCCATTAATCATCTCTAGTCGAATTTTAATTGCCTCTTGACTAGAAGAAATGTTTTATCACATTATGGGGGAGTAATATGTTTTGTACATATCACAAGCCTAGAAAATGTGAAAATATGAGGTTATGCCACTTAGAGTTGATACTCTTAATTATCTTGTTCCTAGGTGGCATGTTTGCTCAAACAAGCTCCACTTTTATTAAAAAGCTTTTATTGCTCATCTTATGGGTTCTTGTTTGAGTAAGAAATTCTTGGTGCGGTTTTGCTCAAATACATATCTCTATATCTTATTTGGGACACCGTTTGCTTCAAGTTACTCTAATCATTGCTGTGCGTGATTATTTGACTAGTTGAAGCTATCAAGAATCTTCATCCGTGCATAGTGCTTAATCCTATATATTTATCCTATGCCTTTTATGGTGGAGTTGATCCTTACTATCCTTGCCAATATACCACCGGAAATTAATTCCGATATTCTCATTGTCTTTGACAATTCACTACAACAAAATCAGCATATAGCCACAGTTTAAAAGAGACGGGTTAACAAGGGCGTGTTAACCCAATCCCACCAAATCCCCCACGTATCCCATAAAGACGAGAACATGCCACGGCTTGACGCACCGTCTCTAGCGTTTGCATTCCAAAGACCTTACTGTTTTTAAGCTAAGCGTTCCGCGCAAATGAATAGGAATTTGACCAAACTATAGACAGAAAAGATACGGGAAAAGCCCATCTCTAGCGAATTCCCGTGGCGCGCGTCAGTGGAGGAAAAAGGCGCGCCAAGGTAACTTTCGCACGGTGGAAAGCTTTTTTTTAGCGCCTAATATTGGGGCAGTTATGATCTAAAAATCATTTATCTCAGAGTACCTCGAACATAGCTTCGTTTCAGAGCAAACTTCTTCCCTATTCTATCGCCACCGCCGCCCTCGCGCCGCCACCCGCCAAGGCCTTGGCCGGTCTGCAGCGGCACCACGCCGTCGCAGGACCGGGACGATCCTACATCTAACAAGCTCCCGCAAGCGAACCCTCCCGTGCCTGCACCGGAGCCACGACTTTGCGCCCGGCCGGAAGGAACCAATCTACTTCAACCTCTTCCGCAAATCATCCAACACGAACTGGGATCCTCCTGCATATCCTCCCTTGTAAGTTTGATCCCCATCGCTGCCCCCCTCTGATCCCACCATATCTTGGATTAATCGCTGCACCCCAATTCAGAACCTAGAGGAAACGCAAGGTAATGCTGGCACAGCTTGAAGACAACGTCTGTCCATTTATTGGTTTCAGATTTCTTCCTTCTCTGCATTCTAATTATATCTGCATTAGTATATTTGCTAGTGCACACCAAGTGTTTGATACTTGTTCTCTTTGTATGGTTTAGAAATTGAAGGGTTGCTGAGGGGATAAAGGGAGTTGTTTCAGATCGGAATAATCTTCATCAAGGTCTCACCTTACCCTCTACTGCTTTTAAATGCTTTTATGTCACCTTTTGTTTCCCAAAGTTTGGTACTTGTTCTTGTAGATAGTGTCCCTTGGTTTAGTCAAAGTTTTTTTTAGATCTGGTAGCAATTGATTTTGAGAATGGACGTGCAGTTCTAAATCTAGGTCCAAACACAATGCTTAATTATCTCAACTAATATTTTTGACCAGGTCCACGTGATAGATTTAAATGATATGAATCTTTCTTTGTCCTGTATAACAATTGGCCAGATTAAACGACATAGTTTAGTTTGTGTATTGTGTGTTCTCTACAATAGATTGGACCTATAACAGTATAGCGCCTGGCCTGGCAGCACTGGCTAGAGTTTCAGGCATGTCTGGAATCCTTGTTAGCTTGTCTGCCAAACCGTACCTCTTGCTGAGATTAATATATGAGGGGCCGTTGATCCCTCAAAAAATAAAATCATAAACTATTTTGTTGTAGGAAGCCAATTTTTCATAGAATAAGTACAAAAGAATGCTTCCTAGAGCAAACCTTTTTTTTAATCCAAACAACACAATTCGCTACCCCTCAACTGCAGAATCAGAAGTGTGGATTATAGTTTCTGTACGGTTGCACATACTAAGACACTGAGTAACTTGAGTGTTCATTATCAAACAGTGTTCATCTGCGCTTTCATTGTATTCTAATTCCAATGTTATATATCTTGTTCATTTCAGTTGGTGAGTACGGAATAATGGATAAGTCTTGGATTGATAAACCTAGAACTAGTATTGAATACAGAACAGGTGTTTGCCAATTCCTTCTATTTGCATTCCGTGATGTGACAAACAAAGGAAAAGTATTGTGTCCTTGTGTTAATTGCGCAAATTGTCTAATGAAGAGCTACAAGGAGGTTAGTGAGCATCTTAGGTGTGATGGATTCTTAGAAGGATACACGTTATGGACTTGTCATGGTGAAGATCCACCATCACTCTCTACTAGTGATTTCACACACACAAATTCTGATTATAGTGAAAATGACAACCTTCAAGAGGATGACATGCCTGGTCTTGTACATGCAGCCTTAGGAGTTGTCAATGAGCAGAAAGTATTAAATTCAACTGGTGATGACGTAGATAATCAGGAAACACTAGTTCATGATGTACCTGAACCTAACAATGAGTCACAAGCTGAAGATAGCACACTAGTAAATTTACTTAAAGACGCAAAGACAGAATTGTACCCAGGCTGCAAAAATCATTCCAAACTCTCTTTCATTGTGAAACTATACCAAGATAAATGCACATATGGATCAAGCAAAGAAGCATTCACGGCACAACTGAAGATGTTTGCTGAGACCTTGCCAGATGCGTCAAATGTTCCAACAAGCTACTACCAAGCAAAGAAAATAATCAAGAGTTTAGGCTTAGACTATGTGAAGATTCATGCATGTCCAAATGATTGCATGCTTTATCGTGGTGAGAGAGAAAACCAGGAGTCTTGCCATATCTGTAAATCCTCTCGTTGGGTGACTAAAAAGAAAAAGGGGGTGATAGGCGAAGTCGTAGAAGGTAAGAAGAAAGCAGCAAAAGTATTCCGTTATTTCCCTTTGATACCAAGGCTTCAAAGAATTTATTCAATGAAGAAAACTTCACAAGATGCAAGGTGGCATGCCAAGGAGAGAACAAATGATGAAAAACTTCGTCATCCAGCTGACGGTGAAGCTTGGAAAAAATTTGATGATCTATTTCCAGATTTCAAAGCCGATCCTCGTAATATTCGCCTTGGACTTTCGACCGATGGATTTAACCCTTTTGGAATGGCAAGTAGTAAGCATAGCACATGGCCAGTAATATTAGTTCCTTATAACATGCCACCTTGGCTGTGTATGAAGCAATCAAACTTCATCATGTCAATGTTAATTCCAGGTCCAAAAGGCCCAGGAAATGACATAGATGTATATCTCGAGCCATTAGTTGATGAGCTAATGCAGTTGTGGGCAGGGGTAGATACATATGATGTGGTCACTAAACAAAATTTCTCCCTACGTGCTGCATTGTTGTGGACTATGCATGATCTTCCTGCATATGCCTATTTGGCTGGATATGGCACCAGTGGAAAATTTGGATGTCCAAACTGTGCTGAGCACACATCATCTAAATGGCTAAAAAAAGGGCACAAGTATTGTTACATGGATCATCGTCGTTGGCTGCCAATCAATCATGCCTTCCGTAGGAAGAAGCAACCATTTTATGAAGATGTTGAACATAGGACCGCCCCTGAAATTTCAAGCGGGACATCAGTCCTTGCTAAGTTGCGTGGAAGAACTTTCATTTTGGGCAAGCTGAATAAAAAATCAAATATGGCAACAAATCCCAAGAAGAAAAAGGAGAAAAAGAAAAGAAAGAGGAGTGGTGAGGGAGAGAGTTCAAACACAAGAGGCGGAGAAGGAATGAGTTCAGAGGATTCTAATAAGGAAAAGGATCCTAATAACTGGTGGAAGAAGGAAAGCATATTTTTTAAACTACCATACTGGGAGTTTTTGAAATTGCGTCATAACCTTGATGTGATGCATATAGAAAAAAACGTTTGTGATAATCTCACTGGAACTCTACTAGGTGATCGAAAATCAAAAGACAATGTTGATGCACGCTTGGATTTGATTGACTTAGGAATTCAACCTGACCTTCAGTCGGAAAAGTTAGACAATGGCCGCTACACAATGCCTGATGCTTGCTTCACAATGTCCCGAGAGAGTAAGGAGATTCTTTGTTCAATCATCAAAAGCATCAAGATGCCTTATGGATATGCCTCTAATATCTCTAGATGTGTTGACATGAAAGAATGCAAGTTCACTGGTCTAAAGAGTCATGATTGCCATATTTTAATTGAACACCTTCTTCCACTAGCATTGAGAAGTTGCTACCCTAGTGAAGATATCATGTTTGTTGTTGTCGAACTATCCAATTTCTTCAAGTCACTATGTTCTAAGGTGCTAGACACAACAAAACTTGACACGTTGAAAGAACAAATTGTGCTCACACTATGCAAGATGGAGAGATTATTCATCCCATCCTTTTTTACAATAATGGTCCATTTGATTGTGCACTTGGTGGATGAAGCTAAATTGGGAGGTCCTGTGCACTATAGATGGATGTATCCATTTGAGAGGTAATTACATAGCCCATTTCCATGTGTCCTATTGAACTTGTTAAAAACCTCATTGGCATTTGTGTCATGGTCCGAAACTTCAGGTTTTTTGTCCGTTTGAAGGGCTATGTGCGTAATCGGGCATATCCTGAAGGGTCTATTGCAGAAGGTTATATAGCCGACGAATGCTTAACATTTTGTTCACGATTTCTTAAAGGGATTGATAAATCATCAAGTACATCAACAAACAAAAACTTGGAAGAAGAAAACTATTTGTTTGATAGTTTTGGAGATACAATTGGATCTGTACAAGATGTGAAGTTTGATGGGAAAACTCTTATTCAAGCACATCGTTATGTATTGCGACATATTGATGAACTAGAAGATTTCCGTGGGTATGTAGACTTACTAGTACACAAGTCAAATCTGAAATATTATATTCATTTTATCTTAGTATGTCATCATTTATCTAGTGAATTTATTGAGGAGGAGAAGAGAAGGCTAAAGAAGTCAACAGTAACTGAACCTGCAAAGTTAATTGATGAACGATTCCATGATTGGTTGTACCGCAAGGTTAGTATATATTGTTCACACATCCTGGAATGGTGATATCCCTTCATAACTTGCTCCAAATAAATCAGACTAATCCACAAAACCTACTATTATTATAGGTAATGCTTAATGCTGGTAAGCAACACATCACAGAGAAAATCATGAAGCTAGCTGAGAAGCCTAGTAACTATGGAAAAAGATTTAGTGGGCTATCCATAAATGGATTTACATTCCATACCACTTCTCGTGAGGATAATCGCCAAACCCAAAACAGTGGTGTTGTCAATGTATCTGAAGATGACAATATCAACTATTATGGTCGAATAAAGGATATCATAGAGTTGAACTATAATGGTGCATTTAAGGTCATTTTATTCAAGTGTGATTGGTATGATGTCCATCATCAAGCTGGCATGAAGATAGACGACTTCGGTTTTACTTCACTGAATTTTTCACGGCTAATACACACTGGTGACAATTTTCTGGATGATCCATTTGTTTTTTCATCTCAAGTTGAGCAAGTTTTCTATGTTCAAGATGGGAAAAAAGATGGTTGGTATATTCCAGTCCAGGTCAGACCAAGAGATTTGTTTGACATGGGAAGGGAAGAAGATGAAGATCACGGGGATATGTAGAACCATCTTGCACAACTAAATAAATTTCAGCACAAGGAAGCTACATTTATTTATTATTTCTTTGAGAGAGACATTAGTTGAATACTTTCTAAAGTTTGAGTTCCAATTCAGTTGTATTGTTTTAAATTTCTCTTGTACTGGAACATGCATCAGTTGATAATTTAAGTCCACAATAGACATGTTTAATAATAAATCATCATTGGTAGGTTATTTCTTGAGTTGCATCCTTATTACTTATAACTTTTACTCTCAACATATTTTTTGTCTTCCCTAGCACAACACATGGCATCAAGAGCACGTGAATTTGAGAATTTGGAGTTTGTGGAGAACAATTATGCAGATGAAGAAGAAGAAATGGAAACAAATGTTGATCCAGCAAATAATGATGAAGATACTTACATAAACAAGGACGACTGGCTCAACAACGTCTATGAGCATTGTAATTGCAAGATACAAAATAATTCTCTATTACATTTTTTGTACACAAACTAATTAATATTCCTATGTATATATGCAGACCCCGATGGCCGCATTAAGAGACGACGTGGACCTACTAAACTGGCCCATCTTTCAAATCTTCCAGAAGGGGTTAAAATTATTGTCAAACTTGACCGCTTCAATGCGCCTATCTCAAAATCTGCTGGACTTCTTGGGTCCTATTTAGGAACTTTAGTGAAGAAGCCACATCTAGCTCCTCTAAATGTTCTTAAGTGGAATGATGACATGTTTAAAGAGATATATCATGATAAATTGCTCGCTGCAGTAACGGTACAGTTCCCACACTTATTATGTTGCTACTAAATTTGGTTGCATTGATATTATTTTAACTCCATCAACTTTATGTTCTCTGTCACAGAGGAAATTTGCAATTGGCCCAAAATCAAGGGATTGGCTTCTCAACCAGTTAGGTAACAAATGGAGGCAGTACAAGGCAAAGCTAAAGAAAAAACATTATAAGGCTGAGTTGCCTATGGAGCGCGTCATGGAAAATGCTCCTGAAACTATTGAGGAAACTCAGTGGAATACACTTGTTTCATATTGGTACTCAGAAGAGGCTAAAGTAATGTTATCTGGGTCATTTCAATAGTTAATTAGTAAATTTTCCACACATAGAATGTCCTATTAACACATATTGTGTTGAATGGCCAGGCAATCAGCAACAGGAATAAAGATAATTCAAAGAACATCAAGTATCCACACACACTAGGACGAAAAAGTTTTGCTAGGAAGAGGAAGGAAGTGGTAATTATTGATTTCATAATGTTTTTTTCTTTTCACTCCTTTCGTTGCATACTTTGAAAATTATATTGTTGCAGGAAGATGCTCTTGGAAGAGAGGTGGATCGAGCAACTTTCTTTGATGAATGCCATAAAACTAAGGATGGTGTGTATGTGAATGCCTTAACAGAGGAAAAAATGGTATTGACTCTTTTCTACCAGATAACTATGCACAGTTTGGTATTGTCTCACATTTCTACAAAACTAATTCTGATAATGGCGGCGAAAGTATGCAAATAGTTGCCCATATATATGTTTTCTTCTGGTTCCGTGTTATGCCTTGTGAGATGGCTCCTCTAATCTCATGTGTCCTCTTACTGAACCATGAATCTAGCGTAATTCCCTAATTCCAAAGATTTCTATGTTTCACATATTGTATTATCGGAACTTAAGCAAAATGATGTGATATATGCTAGCAAGAATGTGAATATCCAAACTCATTATTAAAAGAACTAATCTTTGATGCTCATTATATTTTTAGCACACTGATGTAGCTAACCTTTATTCTACACACATACACACGCGCTATGTTTACTCAGGAGCACAAGTATATGGCTCATCTTTAAATTGGTGTCTGCATAGAGTAGTTTTCTTACTACACTAATAGTAAACATGTGAATGATTATGCTATATTATTTTCTTGCTGGATTTGATAGTCTTGACACAACTTGCCCATTATCTATTCTTTTCAAGAGCATGTACAGGGTTTTTCACTGTTTATTGTTATAAAATTGGTTGCCCTCTAATTAAGATATTTTTAGAATGAGGTATATATGAAATTGGCTGAGAAAAAGTTAGATGGGCATGAACTTACGGAGCAAGATTATGAAAAAGCCATGAAAGAAGCATTTGGGAAGGACCACCCTGGTCGTGTTCGTGGAATGGGCCCAACAATTACCGCATCAAAATATTTTGGTGGGAGGTTTTCCACTTTGTCAAGAGATGAAGCAGGAACAAGCACTAGTAGCACACAGGATGGACTCATGAAATTTGTGTTGTCCTATCTCGCGGAGAAATACCCAGAAGATGACCTGCTTTCGCGTCTACCACCACATCTTAGAAGGCAGCTGGTATGTACAAACTGAATTTTTTTTATGCTCTGGCGTGGAAATTCCTATTTTCTTACACATTTACAAAATCAGACAATTAAAATGATTTTCCTTCTGAATGGTAGGTTGTTGACAGAAAGAGGATTCAACTGGCACATAACAGTTCGACGTCGTCTGCTGGAGAGTCGCCTGAAGCAAGTCAAGAGTAGAAAATATATATACCTAGAAATTGAATCATGGTAGCTTGGATTGCATATATTTATTAGAAAATTCATGTCTGGTAGTCAAGAGTTTGCATTTGTGATGTTAACTTCTTTCCTGAACTATTTCTTTGTACGCAACAGATTTGATTTGTGTCGTGACTGAATATGTTAGTAAAATTGTCATTTTCTCTCTCAATATTCTGTGTCTTATATGATATTGCTGATGTCACGTGATGGGTACAAGATCTATTATTGTGTGGATATAAATTGTGTATACATATGGGATACCTATTGGGCCTAAATTATATATGATAAAGTAGAGACAGGTGTTGGTGTGTCTACAGGAATAAAAACACCATCTCTAATAGTAAAATTGTGCATGTGGTCACATGTACTAGAGACGGGTGTGACCGTGCTAAGCAAATGAATTACGTGTCTGTTGTTTGGGCTAGACACAGAGAACCATCTCTACCAACATGATAGCCGTCTCTAAGTATTTAATCTCATGTTTCACATTTCAAACTAGAGATGGGCATAATTTGAATTACAGATGGCTTTTGTCGTGTCAAGTGGATTGTATTGGAATTTGAATTCACAATGTAGCGACGGGTTTGACCGTGTCTAACGATCGTCTCATGTTGTAGACACGGTTATCAAAACCGTCCTTGTATGTTTGACACGGAAGCTATGGCAGCGCCCGTAAGACGGGTGCTTGAACCGTCCCTATACCTTGTAGAGATGGGTAGAACCGTGGCTACAGGGCATAAAAACCGTCGCTACATGCAGTTTTTGCTGTAGTGATTGATAACCTTGTATGTGGTTGAATTTATGGATCATCTTCACCTTGGATTGCTTCTTATTGCCTTATTTTATTTCCAAGAAATCTTTTGTTGCTCCCATGTGTCTTCCTTGTCCCTTTAAAAAAAATCTTTTGATAAATTCTCTTGATTCATATCAAGTGTTTGTTTTGGAAGACAAACCTTTTCTTTGCGATACATTGTGCCATTGTGAAAAGTGTAGAGGGTTTGGTTTATTTGTTCGAACCTTGCTCTTTTGGGAGTGTGTTATCTCATTCCTTCTTACATGTTTTATTTGCTTGAATGAGATAAATAGTTGAGCATGTGTGGCTTTATTCAACTTTTATGCTCAATGTTTTCTACTTAGTTCATTTGTTGAACTTTGTTGAACAACTCTTTTGTGATTTGCTTCTTTAGATATAATTTGGACAACAAATTTGTTTGGGCACATCTTTATGCTTTCTTGAATTCATTTGGTGTTTTGTCCAAAGTGTATCTTTCTTGGATCTTTAAAGTCTTTGCGCATGCTTATATCTAATTTGTTTATATTTGTAGCATGTTTGCTTTCCTTGATCCATTATATAGGGTATACTCCATCAAATCCTAAATGGCTAAGATGTGCATGAAATTCAAATTTCATCTATAAATATGCACATATTGATATGGAGTGTATCCTATATATTGTGGTTAGTCTAACCATTTTGGACCCAATAAGTTTGGGGACCAAGATGTACTTGAATGTTGTTTTAGGTACATTGGAGATGCAATGGAGGCTTGTCTCATCTATAAGGAAGGTGTTGTCACCATATGAGAATTGGAGCCAAGCTAGGATGATCGATGAACTCTTATCTACTACATCATGCCATTGCTATCTCGGTAACAAGTATCTTATTCATGCATACTCATATAGCATCCAACCTCTTGTGGGTTGCATCTTGGCATGAAATTCTTTATTTCGAAAATATTGCGGTTCTTGAAAAATCCTTTTAAAGAAAACTTCTTATTGTACATTTGAGTAATTTGAGAAGATGCATACGATGGGAATATATGTAAATCATGTTATGATTCACCTATCCCAAATATGCCTTCTAGCAATCTATTGCATATCAATTCCTCGAAGAGCTCTTATGTGCAATATTGATGAAATTATGAAATAAATCCCTATATGTGATACTTGTTGCCTTTCTCAAAATATTCCAACTAGCTTTACTTCCCTTATTGTTAGTTGTGATGTTTTTGAGATTTTCTTGGTTGAAGCTCATTGATATACCATAAGTGAAAATTGGAGCCATAGGCTATATATGTTTTTAAGCAAACATCCTTTGGTATATTTTATGACTTCATCTTGGATATCATGTCTTATTTATTTTATTAACCTCTTGTGTGTGCATGTTTCTTTATGGATCATCTTGTCCACTTTAGAAACTCATATACATGAGAGCATTAATCCATCACCTTGATATCCTTGTTCTTTGCCGACCATCTTTTTATCCTTTTGATCTTAGTGGTGTTGGTAAAGAAGATTTATGAGTGCTTGGTTTATTTGTTTTTCTTCATGCACTCATATCTCGTAATTGTTGGACTCAAGTTGTTCTTGATAAGCATATTATCTTTATCTTGGTTGTGTTCTAAATGATATAGAGGGAGTGAGGATTCCATGTTTGTGCATATTGTATTCAAATGCAAACATTATAAATTGTGCACGAACCTTGGGGAGCTTCCTTATTTTATTTAGATCACTATATCTCTCTTATCATGATATATTTGTTTGTCCAATTTGAACTTTGATTGCTTGCTTTATTTGTTAAAGCTTTCTTCACCATGTTATCCTTGTGCAATATTTGATCCTCAATATAGTTTGACTTCCTTCAAGTATTCGTCATTGGATATGTGCATTTGATTCCACTCAAATTATGAGAAGTGCACACCTTGGGGAGGAACTCACATTATATTGGCTTTCTAAATTTTTTTTCACCCATTTTGGCACTTAATGCCAGTGGGGGAGAATTTTAGAGGGTTTAAGGGAATGGTTTTATACTTAAGTTTGGTTTGTGCTTAAGTGTTTTGCCTCTCATGCATTTCATATTTATATGTCTTGCATGATTGTATATATATAGTGGAAACTGTCCCGAAGGTTAATCTTGACAATGTGTGCAATGAATTCATGTTCATCACACGTGCATACATTGTGGGGGAGTTTGCTCTATATATGTTGGTTCTACTCACATCCCTTGCATTAGTTGTAGTTGTGTGAGTAGAGCTGGTTTTGATATGGGCTAGTAGCTTTGTGTTACTTGACCATATCAAATGCAACCTCTTGTATACAACTTATTCTTGGATAAGTTGCATACTTGCTTCTAATATTCATTATATAAACCCTCTTATTGTGGTTGTCATCAATTACCAAAATGGGGGAGATTGTAAGGGTATATTGCCCCTATGTGTGATTTTGGTAATTAGTGACAACCCCTATGGACTAATGTTTTCATTGAGTTTATATAAAGGAATATTCCATAAGTACTACTTGTATTCCATGTGTTGGATTCAAGTATGGATGCCATGAAGATAAAGATATACCTTGTGTATTGGCATCAAGATCATCGATTTGAAGATATATATGTGATATGATCAAGAAGAAGAAATGAAGATGGAGTTCTTATGTGGAACTCAATATTAGCCATGCTCTAGCTTATGTGATAAGCAATGAATGATCAAGATCTTGAGTGCTTGATTCCAAGTGAAGAATTCAAGTTATGGCTCTAAGTCGGTGTCATGATAGTCTCATAAGTTGAGCTATGGTTGACTAAGATTTAGAGCATGCAAACAAATGAAGAATTCTATATACACCTCAAGATAGTATGATAGAGCATGAGAAGATACAAGGTTGACCAATACAAAAAGTGAAGAATAGATTCAAGTTTGGTCAACACATGAATCATGAAGAATGTGCCACGAGAAGTCATGTGGTATGGTAAGCCGTGTCAATTATGCTTTATGAACTAACCCATCATATATGTTCCCTTGTGTTGTCTATGTGGGTTAGGTATCTTTCCATGGGCATGCATCAAAAGTGAGATCTCATATAGCTCATGAGAGGATGACGTCAAGTGGTGATCGTCATCAAGGTTGAGTTGGGCAAGTTCAAGTTGAGCATCTCAAGAGGATCATATGCTTGAAGCTTGCCGTCCATTTGGTGATAATGGACATGTGAAGATGTGCATCAATGGAGCTTTCCCATCATGGTGTATGGGGGAGCATTTGTGAGTCTTCACGAAGCAACAATGATCAAGTGATGCATTCCGGCTTGAGTGGAGCTTGAAGAGTTATCATCAAGATCAAGCGGGATGCTCAAGGCAAAGGTATGGCCTTGCTAGGTTTTCCTTTTACCGGTCTCAAGGTGGTTGTTGGGAGATCGGGTTATAGGATACGTAGCCACACTATCAAGAGGGGCTTTCGGTTGGGTAACTTGATCACATCGTCTTAGGGAGCTCAACCATTTGCATGCTTTGCATTCCATAAGTCTTGTTGCTTCTTGGTGTTTCTCTGTGTGAGGTTCTTGAGCTTGTTGCTAGATTTACAACAAGCCCAAGTTCATCGAAAACGGAATTCGTGTGCATCTTCTATTGCGTTTTCGAGCTTGGAGGTTTTACCGGTGTCTCTTTTATAGATAGGTCAAAACCTTTTATATTATGTTTCTTACTCAATAGTTGGACTATGATGTTTCTATGCATAATGTTGTAGGGCTCGTTGTCGCGATTCCAACGAGCCCAAGATCATCGAAATCGGAGTCCGGATGCAAAAGTTATCGCAGTTTCGGTACACAGCCCGGTCCACCGAGTGCTGCTACCGGGTAGGTCGGCAGCCAGCTCGGCGGGACCGGGTCCAGTACCAGCTCGATTCTGCCCCCAAACGGTCATATTTTGATGGGCTATAAAAGGGGCCTTCTTCCCCATTGTTCTTAGGGTTCTTAGGCACGTTTTTGACCACCATTGTTGACCTTCTTGAGCTTGCTTCCTCTCCCTTCCCTCCTATGATTCTTGCATATTCTTGGGGATTTGAAAGAGGAGATCTAGATCTACAACCTCATCCAATCCATTCCTCCTCTAAGTGAGAGGAACTCTTGGGATCTAGATCTTGGAGTCATTTGTTGATTTCCTCCATTGTTCTTCCTCTCTAATTCCATCTTAGCATTTGTTGCTTTGGTGGGATTTGAGTGTGAGGGATTTGAACACCTTTGGTGTTCTTGCTTTGCATCATTGCATAGTGTTGAGCTCTCCACCACGATTTGTTCGAGTGAGAGACCGTGAGCTTGTTACTCTTGGAGGGAGACCTCCTAGTTGGCTTGGCGGTTGGTGCTCCGGTGATCTCTTCAAAGAAGATTGTGAAGAGGCCCGGGCTTCTCCTTCGTGGAGCTTGTGAAGTGGTTTTGGAGCTTGCCATCTCCGGAGTGGAGGAAAAGCTAACCATAAGGAAAGGGCCATTATCCTTCGTGGGTTTGGCTCGGAGAAGAAGGTGAGCCTTCGTGGCGTTGGGGAATCCTTCGTGGGACCTCCACCTCTCCAAACGTGACGTACCTTCTTGCAAAGGAAGGGAACACGGGAATACATCTTCGTCTCCACGTGCCTCGGTTATTTCTATACCCGAGCTTACTTTCCTTGTGATAGCCATCGTGCTTGAAGTACATATATCTTGCTATCACTTGTGCTACATTTATCTTGTGCCTATCTTGCTTAGCTCTAGTTGTTGTTGTTGCACTTAGGTGAGCCTAGCATATTTAGGATTTGTGCTTGTAAAATAAACGTTAGTTTAATTCCGCATTCTTACAAGCCAAATCCGTAAGAGTTTTTAAAACGCCTATTCACCCCCCCTCTAGGCGACATCTCGTCCTTTCATATCTATATGCACATAGTTTTGTGGAGTTTGTCCTATATGTTGTAGTGTGTCTAACTACTTCTGATCCAATTAGTTTGGGGACCATATTGTACTTACCTTTGTGTTAGGTACAGTGGAGATGCATTGATGCTTGTCTCACACTTAGGAAGAAGTGGTGACTCAATGGTAATTTGAGGCAACCTATGATGATCAACGAACTCATATCTACTACATCCACACCAATGCTATCTCGGTAACAGGTATCTTCTCATGCATATTTTTCTAGCATCCAACCGTGTGGTTGCATCTTGGCATGAATCTCTTGATTTGCAAATATTATGCTTCTTGCAAAGTTTTTAATGAAACTGCTTTATTGCAAATGTGAGTAAATTGAGATGAACACATATGTTGGGAAGTATATAAAATCATGCTCATAATTCATCCATCCCGACTATGCCTATCTAGCAATTTTATTGCACATCAATTCCTCAAGCCTCTCACATGTGCAATATCGATGAAAGTGCAATTTGAGTTATTTCTTTTGGTATCCTCGTTTGTGATGCTTGTTGCCTTTCTCAAAGCATCCCAACTATCTTCTATCCCTTGTTGATATTTGTGATGTATTTTATGTGTTTGTGCTTGAAGTTCATGAATGTACAATCAGATAAAATTGAGCCTTTTTCCATGCTATTAAGCAAAAAAAATTATTGGTATATTGCATGGCTTCGTCTTGGATATCATGTTATATTTCTTGTGTATCTATTTTGTGTGTACATGTTCTTTGTGAATAAACATCTTTGTGATATTGTCCACTTAGAGAAACTTATACACATAAGAGATGATACATCTACACTTGATATCTTATTTATTTGTTGTGTGTTGATTGGTCATGCTAAGCAATATAATTCATTGAAGACTATGATTATGTTTTTTGCTCATCCTTGTAATAGTCTTATAATATGCTTTGTTATGCCTTTCACATATCCTCTTGGTTGAGCCTTTTATTATGGTGTCTATTACTTGTTTCTCAACCATTTGTTTGTTGCAAGTGTTAAGCTTAATTTTCTATCTATGATCTATTTTTTCGAGGGTGTAAACAGTGGGAAAACCCACTACAATTTTTATTGATAACTCAAGTAAAATTTGTACAAGAGGTACATGTGCAACTTAAGCTGAGAGCTAAAAGCTAAAAGCTAAACTAAACTAAAGAAAGATTAAACTTGAGACTGCAACCATTCTTTAAAAGTATCAGCATGCTTCTTCTTGAATCTGTGTGCTAACAAGAAGAGCTCATTCTTGAATATCACCTTCCACCCTTGGAAAGTTGGAGTTTTATCTTGAAAAATCTTGTTGTTTCTGACAATCCAAATACTCCAGGAAGCCAGAATGATAATGTCCATCGAGAAAGGTAGATTTAGTTTATCTTTCATATCATAAAAGGCATCCAAGACAGAAAGGTTCTTAGTTCTCTGGGGGCATATGAAATCCCAGCAAATCTCATATCTATGATCTATTGCAAATGTTTGTGTTTTAGATGGTAATGAGGAAGTAAGGATTCCGTGTTATGCATATTGTATTCAAATGCAACATTTTAATTTATGCATGTACCTTGGGGAGCTTCCTCGTTTTATTTAAAGTACATTTTTGCGTTGATCATAAGAGTTTATTTCACTTGGTATCTCTTGCGTTGATCATAAAGCCTTGTAAGGGTATATTGCCCCTATGTGTGGTTTTGGTAATTAATGACAACCCCTATGGACTAATGTTTTCATTGAGTTTATATGAAGGAATATTCCATAGGTACTACTTGTAGTCCATGTGTTGGATTCAAGTATGGATGCCATGAAGATAAAGATATACCTTGTGTATTGGCATCAAGATCATCGACTTGAAGATATATATGTGATATGATCAAGAAGAAGAAATGAAGATGGAGTTCTTATGTGGAACTCAATATTAGCCATGCTCTAGCTTATGTGTTAAGCAATGAATGATCAAGATCTTGAGTGCTTGATTCCAAGTGAAGAATTCAAGATATGGCTCTAAGTCGGTGTCATGATAGTCTCATAAGTTGAGCTATGGTTGACTAAGATTTAGAGCATGCAACCAAATGAAGAATTCTTTATACACCTCAAGATAGTATGATAGAGCATGAGAAGATACAAGGTTGACCAATACAAAGAGTGAAGAATAGATTCAAGTTTGGTCAACACATGAAGCATGAAGAATGTGCCACGTGAAGTCATGTGGTATGGTAAGTCTTGTCAATTATGCTTTATGAACTAACCCATCATATATGTGCCCTTGTGTTGTCTATGTGGGTTAGGTATCTTTCCATGGGCATGCATCAAAAGTGAGATCTCATATAGCCCATGAGAGGATGACGTCAAGTGGTGATCATCATCAAGGTTGAGTTGGGCAAGTTCAAGTTGAGCATCTCAAGAGGATCATATGCTTGAAGCTTGCCGTCCATTTGGTGATAATGGACATGTGAAGATGTGCATCAATGGAGCTTTCCCATCATGGTGTATGGGGGAGCATTTGTGAGTCTTCACGAAGCAACAATGATCAAGTGAGGCATTCCGGCTTGAGTGGAGCTTGAAGAGTTATCATCAAGATCAAGCGGGATGCGCAAGGCAAAGGTATGGCCTTGCTAGGTTTTCCTTTTACCGGTCTCAAGGTGGTTGATGGGAGACCGGATTGTAGGATAGATAGCCGCACTATCAAGAGGGGCTTTCGGTTGGGTAACTTGACGTCGTCTTTGGGAGCTCAATACTTTGCATACTTTGCATATCCCTATTGCTTCTTGGTGTTTCTCTGTGTGAGGTTCTTGAGCTTGTTGCTAGCTTTACAACAAGCCCAAGTTCATCGAAAACGGAATCTGCATGCATCTTCTATTGCGTTTTCGAGTTTGGACGACTTCACCGTTTCTTTACGGTGGGATACTCCCTCTCTAGAATCATCTAAAATATTCTGTGAGGAGTCTCTTCTATTTTGTTGGGGTTCTATTTGTCGTTATCTTTCCAACAAAGTTGGTTTCATGTCAATCGGAGTTCGGGAGCATTTTCTGTTTAAAGAAAAAGAAAAGGTTTTTCAGGGGTCCCGTATTTCGGTTTCTGGCCCGGTACCACCGGGTGCTGCTGCCGGTCAGTCCGGCACACAGCCCGGTCCACCGGGTGCTGCTGCCGGAAAGATCGGCAGCCAGCCGTGTACGGTGCTGCTACCGGACTGCGAAGAGGAACCAGGGCACAGGAGCTTCCGGCAGTCAGCCCGGTCCACCGGGTGCTGCTGCCGGGCAACTCGGCATACAACCCGGCCCACCGGGTGCTGCTACCGGGCAGCCCGGTACGTGGCCCGGTACCACCGGGTCAGCTACCGGGTTGCTCGACTCTGCCTCAAACGACTAGTTTTCTCAGCCCAACTTTTCCCCAACGGTTATATTTGCTCTTACACTATAAATAGGCCTTCTTCCACCTTGGGCAAGAAAAGTTCTTACTCTCTCTCTCCTCCATTGTTATCTTTGAAGAACTTGCCCGATCTCTTGATTCCCCCATGATTCTTGCTCATTCTTGAGGGATCTAAGAGAGGAGATCAAGATCTACAATCCCCACCAATCCATTTCTCCTCTAAGTGAGGGGAACCCTTTGGATCTTGATCTTGGAGTCATTTGTTGATTTCCTCTTTGTTCTTCCTCTCCAATCTCATCCTAGCATTTGTTGCTTTGGTGGGATTTGAGTGTGAAGGATTTGAACACCTCTAGTGTTCTTGCTTTGCATCATTGCATAGTGTTGAGCTCTCCACCACGATTAGTTCGAGTGAGAGACCGTGAGCTTTTTACTCTTGGAGGGAGACCTCCTAGTTGGCTTGGCGGTTGGTGCTCCGGTGATCTCTTCAAGGAAGATTGTGAAGAGGCCCGGGCTTCTCCTTCGTGGAGCTTGTGAAGTGGTTTTGGAGCTTGCCATCTCCGGAGTGGAGGAAAAGCTAACCATAAGGAAAGGGCCATTATCCTTCGTGGGTTTGGCTCGGAGAAGAAGGTGAGCCTTCGTGGCGTTGGGGAATCCTTCGTGGGACCTCCACCTCTCCAAACGTGACGTAGGGAACACGGGAATACATCTTCGTCTCCGCGTGCCTCGGTTATTTCTATACCCGAGCTTACTTTCCTTGTGATAGCCATCGTGCTTGAAGTACATATATCTTGCTATCACTTGTGCTACATATATCTTGTGCCTATCTTGCTTAACTCTAGTTGTTGTTGTTGCACTTAGTTGAACCTAGCATATTTAGGTTTTGTGCTTGTAAAATAAACGTTAGTTTAATTCCGCATTCTTACAAGCCAAATCCGTAAGAGTTTTTAAAACGCCTATTCACCCCTCTAGGCGACATCTCGTCCTTTCAATTGGTATCAGAGCAAGGTCTCTCCTTGTTTAAGGCTTCACCGCCTTGAGAGTAAAGATGTCGGCTAGTAATATAGTGCACAATGACACAATTATCCTTGATGGCACAAATTATCTTTTGTGGAGAAATCGCTTGCTTTGTAATCTTCGGACCTTGTGTCCAAATATAGAGCGATTTCTAGATGTAGGTTTTTCTCCTGGATCCTCAAAATCTATCTTTAAAGGATGAGAAAAACTTACATCTTGAAGCTCAAGTATCTAATGAGCTTTTATTATCCTTGAGACCAGATTTTCGTAGGTTCTTGATATATATAAAGCGAAAGTCGTCTCATGAGATGTGGATCAAGCTTAAGGAAATTTTTGGTGGATCCATTTGTCATATGGTCGGTGGTGTCTCCGAGGAGCTCTCTTCTCCTTCACATCATGAAGAGCTCCAAGTTGCTTCCACCTCCGGCCGTGATGTATTATCATCTTCATCCACTTCACCAACGTGTGGCAAGACACAAGGTAATGATATGGTGAGTGGTGAGGAAAATTGCAATGTTGATATTGTACTCAATAATGATGATTCTTCATCTCTATCCCATTGTAATGTTTCCTCGTTGGACTTAAACACATCTAGCACTAAAAATAATCTACATGCTTGTGTTGATAGTCCTTGCATATCATGTGTAAATTGCTTACATAGATCTCATGATGATATGCTTGCCTTATCTTGTTTCCATAATCAAAATGCTTCTATTTCCTCTAGTTGTTTGTTGACTAACAATGTAGAGGAAACCGAACACTCTATGGATCAAGACACGATTTCAAATGGGGATTCAAGAATATCCTCATCTTCATCCTCCGGTATGCACATGTGCCTTATGGCAAATGGATCAAAGGTATCTCCTACTTTGACTCCTAACACATCCTCTAATGATGAGAGTGATGATGATGATAATGATGAAGAATATAATACTTTGTTGCATGAGATGGGGATGTTATATGCTTCTCTTCATGGTAATAAAGAAGCTCGTGCTAATCTCGAACACTCTATGGAAACCTTGAATAAATACAAGGGAACCATAGTGGAGTTGGAGTCCCATGTTGAAAATGGGAGAATGAGATTCAATCTCCTCAAGCATGAGCTGAACAATGAGAAGCATACTAATTTCCTTCTCACACAAAAAATTGAATCCCTTGAGCTTGAAAAGGAAAATCCTGTTGATGATGCTTGTGCCACTAACTCTACTTCTTGTGAAGCATCTACCTTAGAGGAGAATGTTGAGCTAAGGGCTCAACTTGAGTTGCTAACTAGCAATTATAGGAAATTGGAAGAAAGTCATGAAAAGCTCTCGGGCTCTCATAATGATCTTCTAATCTCCTATGATGGGCTAAAGTTAGCTCATGAGGCAAGTATCACTAAGGTAACATCTTGTGAGCCTCATGTGGACATTAGCACAATCTCTACTACAAATGCTATATTTCCATGTGCTAGTCCTAGTAATCCAACTAGTCAAACTATTGATACACCTTGTGTTGGATTACTTGCTTTGCCTTGTTGCTCTAACGATGAAGCTTCTACTTCCTCTAGTACTTGTATTTCTACTAACCATGTAGAGGAAATCAAAGAGCTCGAGGCCCAAGTCCTTTCTTTGAAGAAAGACTTGGAAAAGCGTCATGAAGGGAAATCCGCACTTGACAAGATGTTAAGTGTGCAACAATCCCCCAATGACAAGAGTGGACTTGGATTCAACTCCAATAACAAGAACAAGTCCAAGAGCAAGAGCAACAAGAAGAAGGGCCAAGACAAAGTCAAGGATCCGGCCAAGATTATTTGCTTCAAGTGCAAGGTTGAAGGGCACCATGTTAGATCATGCCCATTGAAGAAGAAGAAGCACTTGAGTGAGAAACAACAAGGGAAACGGCCACAAGGTCAAGGTCAAGCTCAAGCTCGACCTCAAGTTGAAGATAGGCCACTTCCCAAGAAGAATCAAGATAAAGTTCCCCAAGAGAAGAAATCAATAAAGAAGAGAAAGGGGAACACTTGCTACTTATGCCGTGAGAAGGGGCACCTTGCTTCTTCATGTTTAAGTGGTACCTTATCTAACCCTATAATTGTTGACGATGATTATTCAATAGGGAAGGATAAGGATGGCAATGTGTTTGCCAAGTTTGTTGGAACTCAAAGTGGTTTGAAGAAAAGAACCATTTGGGTTGCCAAGCCTATTGTGACTAACATTTTAGGACCCAACTTGGTTGGGGACCAGCAAGCTCAAACTTGACCAATAGGTGCACGTGGAGGGCATTGGAGACTTGGCTACTTCATGAAGAATTAAGGGATCTTCATATATTATATTTTTATCAAGCCAAGTCATAAGGATTATCATATATACCTTATATCCAATGTTCCTCTTTGCGGTAACTTATACTTCAACTCTTTATATTTATTGTAAGTTATTTGCCCCTTTGCATGTTTGGTTTTGTACCAAATATGTGTTGGTATGTGTTGTGTCTAACTTGCATATCTTGTGTATTCAAGTATGTTTGTTTGACTCATCATTTACTTGAGTATTGTTTTGAGCCCAATGCATCTTGATAATATCTTATTTGGCGCTCTTTGAGTGATTAATGAAACATCCCATTTTGGGGGAGTGATATGCCTTGTGCATCTCTCTTTCTTTAAAATGTGTGTACATGGGTACCACCACTTAGAATTGATATTGCAAGATTATCTAGTCACTATGTGGTGTGTCATACTCATGAGAAATTCAAATTCTAAATGTCCATTAATCATCTCTAGTCGAATTTTAATTGCCTCTTGATTAGAAGAAATGCTTTATCACATTATGGGGGAGTAATATGTTTTGTACATGTCACAAGCCTAGAAAATGTGAACATATGAGGTTATGCCACTTAGAGTTGATACTCTTAATTATCTTATTCCTAAGTGGCATGTTTGCTCAAACAAGCTCCAACTTTATTAAAAAACTTTTTTTTTGCTTATCTTATGGGTTCTTGTTTGAGTAAGAAATTTTTGGTACGGTTTTTCCTCAAATACATATCTCTATATCTTATTTGGGACACCGTTTGCTTCAAGTTATTCTAATCATTGCTGTGCGTGATTGTTTAACTAGTTGAAGCTATCAAGAATCTTCATCTATGCATAGTGCTTAATCCTATATATTTATCCTATGCCTTTTATGGTGGAGTTGATCCTTACTATCCTTGACAATATACCACCGGAAATTAATTCCAATATTCTCATTGTCTTCGACAATTAATAATCTTGTATGTGGTAATATTTGTGGATCATCTTCATCTTGGATTATCGTTTTATTCGCCACTTAGAGTTGATATTTTTAATTATCTTATTCCAAGGTGGCATGTTTTCTCAAACAAAATCACTCTTATTAAATGCTCCCTTTGCTTATCTTTTGGTTTTTGTTTGAGTACGAGATTCTTGGTGCGATTTTCTCAAAGACATATCTATACATCTTTTTTTGGGAAATCGTTTGCTCCAAGTTATTATAATCATTGCTTTGCATGATTGGATATATTGAGAATCTCTATTTATGCATGGTTCTTAATTCATATCTTTAACCATATGCATCTTGTGAAGTTGATCCCGAATCCTTGAAATATACCACCGGAAGTTAATTCCAATATTCTCATTGTCTTTGACAATTGATAACCTTGTATGTGGTTGAATTTATGGATCATCTTCACCTTGGATCGCTTCTTATTGCCTTACTTTATTTCCAATAATCTTTGTTGCTCCCATGTGTCTTCCTTGTCCCTTTGAAAAATCTTTTGATAAATTCTCTTGATTCATATCAAGTGTTTATTTTGGAAGACAAACCTTTTCTTTACGGTACATTGTGCCATTGTGAAAAGTGTAGAGGGTTTGGTTTATTTGTTCGAACCTTGCTCTTTTGGGAGTTTGCTATCTCATTCCTTCTTCTATGCTTTATTTGTTTGAATGAGATAAATCTTTGAGCATGTTTGCTTTATTTCATCCTTTACGCTCAATGGTTTCTTCTTAGTTCATTTGTTGAACTTTGTTGAACAAATCTTTTGTGATTTGCTTCTTTGATATAATTTGGACAACAAATTTGTTGGTCACACCTTTATGCCTTCTTGAATTCATTTGGTGTTTTGTCCAAAGTGTGTCTTTCTTGGATCTTTAAAGTCTTTATGCGTGCTTATATGTAATTTGTTTATATTTGTAGCATGCTTGCTTTCTTTGATCCATTATATAGGGTATACTCCATCAAATCCTAAAATGGCTAAGATGTGCATGAAATTCAAATTTCATCTAAATGTGCACATATTTATATGAAGTGTGTCCTATATATTGTGGTTAGTCTAACCTTGTTGGACCCAATAAGTTTGGGGACCAAGATGTACTTGAATGTTGTTTTAGGTACATTGGAGATGCAATGGAGGCTTGTCTCATCTCTAAGGAAGGTGTTGTCACCATATGAGAATTGGAGTCAAGCTTGGATGATCGATGAACTCTTATCTACTACATCATGACATTGCTATCTCGGTAACAAGTATCTTATTCATGCATACTCATATAGCATCCAACCTCTTGTAGGTTGCATCTTGGCATGAAATTCTTTATTTCGAAAATATTGCGGTTCTTGAAAAATCCTTTTTAAAGAAAACTTCTCATTGTACATTTGAGTAATTTGAGAAGATGCATACGATGGGAATATATATAAATCATGTTTATGATTCATCTATCCCAAATATGCCCTCTAGCAATTTATTGCATATCAATTCCTCAAAGAACTCTTATGTGCAATTTTGATGAAATTGCGAAATAAATCCCTATTTGTGATACTTGTTGCCTCTCTCAAGACATTCCAACTAGCTTTACTTCCCTTATTGTTAGTTGTGATGTTTTCGAGATTTTCTTGGTTGAAGTTCATTCATATACCATAAGTGAAAATTGGAGCCATAGGAAGTCAAAAAAAAAAAATTGGAGCCATAGGCTATATATGCTTTTAAGCAAACATCCTTTGGTATATTTTATGACTTCATCTTGGATATCATGTCTTATTTATTTTTAACCTCTTGTGTGTGCATGTTTCTTTATGGATCATCTTGTCCACTTTAGAAACTTATATACATGACAACGTTAATCCATCACCTTGATATCCTTGTTCCTTGCCGACCATCCTTTTATTCTTTTGGTTTTAGTGGTGTTGGTAAGGACTTGATTTATGAGTGCTTGGTTTATTTGTTTTTCTTCATGCACTCATATCTCGTAATTTTTGGACTCAAGTTGTTCTTGATAAGCATATTCTCTTTATCTTGGTTGTGTTCTAAATGATATAGAGGGAGTGAGGATTCCATGTTTGTGCATATTGTATTCAAATGCAAACATTATAAATTGTGCACGAACCTTGGGGAGCTTTCTTATTTTATTTAGAGCACTATATCTCTCTTATCATGATATCTTTGTTTGTCCAATTGGATCTTTGATTGCTTGCTTTATTTGTTAAAGATTTCTTCACCATGTTATCCTTGTGCAATCTTTGATCCTCAATATAGTTTGACTTCCTTCAAGTATTCATCATTGGATATGTGCATTTGATTCCACTCAAATTATGAGAAGTGCACACCTTGGGGAGGAACTCACATTATATTGGCCTTCTAAATTTTTCACCCATTTTGGCACTTAATGCCAATGGGGGAGAAGTTTAGAGGGTTTAAGGGAATGGTTTTATACTTAAGTTTGGTTTGTGCTTAAGTGTTTTGCCTCTCATGCATTCCATATTTATATGTCTTGCATGATTGTATATATATAGTGGAAACTGTCCCGAAGGTTAATCTTGACAATGTGTGCAATGAATTCATGTTCATCACACGTGCATACATTGTGGGGGAGTTTGTTCTATATATGTCGGTTCTACTCACATCCCTTGCATTAGTTGTAGTTGTGTGAGTAGAGCTGGTTTTGATATGGACTAGTAGCTTCGTGTTACTTGACCATATCAAATACAACCTCTTGTATACAACTTTTTCTCGGATAAGTTGCATACGTGTTTCTAATATTCATTATATAAACCCTCTTATTGTGATTGTCATCAATTACCAAAATGGGGGAGATTGTAAGGGTATATTGCCCTTATGTGTGGTTTTGGTAATTAATGACAACCCCTATGGACTAATGTTTTTATTGAGTTTATATGAAGGAATATTCCATAGGTACTACTTGTAGTCCATGTGTTGGATTCAAGTATGGATGCCATGAAGATAAAGATATACCTTGTGTATTGGCATCAAGATCATCGACTTGAAGATATATATGTGATATGATCAAGAAGAAGAAATGAAGATGGAGTTCTTATGTGGAACTCAATATTAGCCATGCTCTAGCTTATGTGTTAAGCAATGAATGATCAAGATCTTGAGTGCTTGATTCCAAGTGAAGAATTCAAGATATGGCTCTAAGTCGGTGTCATGATAGTCTCATAAGTTGAGCTATGGTTGACTAAGATTTAGAGCATGCAACCAAATGAAGAATTCTTTATACACCTCAAGATAGTATGATAGAGCATGAGAAGATACAAGGTTGACCAATACAAAGAGTGAAGAATAGATTCAAGTTTGGTCAACACATGAAGCATGAAGAATGTGCCACGTGAAGTCATGTGGTATGGTAAGTCTTGTCAATTATGCTTTATGAACTAACCCATCATATATGTGCCCTTGTGTTGTCTATGTGGGTTAGGTATCTTTCCATGGGCATGCATCAAAAGTGAGATCTCATATAGCCCATGAGAGGATGACGTCAAGTGGTGATCGTCATCAAGGTTGAGTTGGGCAAGTTCAAGTTGAGCATCTCAAGAGGATCATATGCTTGAAGCTTGCCGTCCATTTGGTGATAATGGACATGTGAACATGTGCATCAATGGAGCTTTCCCATCATGGTGTATGGGGGAGCATTTGTGAGTCTTCACGAAGCAACAATGATCAAGTGAGGCATTCCGGCTTGAGTGGAGCTTGAAGAGTTATCATCAAGATCAAGCGGGATGCGCAAGGCAAAGGTATGGCCTTGCTAGGTTTTCCTTTTACCGGTCTCAAGGTGGTTGATGGGAGACCGGATTGTAGGATAGATAGCCGCACTATCAAGAGGGGCTTTCGGTTGGGTAACTTGATCGCGTCGTCTTTGGGAGCTCAATACTTTGCATACTTTGCATATCCCTATTGCTTCTTGGTGTTTCTCTGTGTGAGGTTCTTGAGCTTGTTGCTAGCTTTACAACAAGCCCAAGTTCATCGAAAACGGAATCCGCATGCATCTTCTATTGCGTTTTCGAGTTTGGACGACTTCACTGTTTCTTAACGGTGGGATACTCCCTCTCTAGAATCATCTAAAATATTCTGTGAGGAGTCTCTTCTATTTTGTTGGGGTTCTATTTGTCGTTATCTTTCCAACAAAATTGGTTTCATGTCAATCGGAGTTCGGGAGCATTTTCTGTTTAAAGAAAAAGAAAAGGTTTTTCAGGGGTCCCGTATTTCGCCTCTACCACCGGGAGCTGCTGCCGGGTCCGGCACACAGCCCGGTTCAGGTGTCTTGCGGAAAGATCGGCCCCGGTGTACCGGGTGCCGGACTGCGAAGAGGAACAGGGCACGGAGCTTCCGCACAGCCCGGTCCACCGGGTGCTGCTGCCGGGCAACTCGGCATACAGCCCGGCCCACCGGGTGCTGCTACGGGCAGCCCGGTATGTGGCCCGGGGTCAGCTACCGGGTTGCTCGACTCTGCCTCAAAAGACTAGTTTTCCCAGCCCAACTTTTCCCCAACGGTTATATTTGCTCTTACACTATAAATAGGCCTTCTTCCACCTTGGGCAAGAAAAGTTCTTACTCTCTCTCTCCTCCATTGTTATCTTTGAAGAACTTGCCCGATCTCTTGATTCCCCCCATGATTCTTGCTCATTCTTGAGGGATCTAAGAGAGGAGATCAAGATCTACAATCCCCACCAATCCATTTCTTCTCTAAGTGAGGGGAACCCTTTGGATCTTGATCTTGGAGTCATTTGTTGATTTCCTCTTTGTTCTTCCTCTCCAATCTCATCCTAGCATTTGTTGCTTTGGTGGGATTTGAGTGTGAAGGATTTGAACACCTCTAGTGTTCTTGCTTTGCATCATTGCATAGTGTTGAGCTCTCCACCACGATTAGTTCGAGTGAGAGACCGTGAGCTTGTTACTCTTGGAGGGAGACCTCCTAGTTGGCTTGGCGGTTGGTGCTCCGGTGATCTCTTCAAGGAAGATTGTGAAGAGGCCCGGGCTTCTCCTTCGTGGAGCTTGTGAAGTGGTTTTGGAGCTTGCCATCTCCGGAGTGGAGGAAAAGCTAACCATAAGGAAAGGGCCATTATCCTTCGTGGGTTTGGCTCGGAGAAGAAGGTGAGCCTTCGTCACGTTGGGGAATCCTTCGTGGGACCTCCACCTCTCCAAACGTGACGTACCTTCTTGCAAAGGAAGGGAACACGGGAATACATCTTCGTCTCCGCGTGCCTCGGTTATTTCTATACCCGAGCTTACTTTCCTTGTGATAGCCATCGTGCTTGAAGTACATATATCTTGCTATCACTTGTGCTACATATATCTTGTGCCTATCTTGCTTAACTCTAGTTGTTGTTGTTGCACTTAGTTGAACCTAGCATATTTAGGTTTTGTGCTTGTAAAATAAACGTTAGTTTAATTCCGCATTCTTACAAGCCAAATCCGTAAGAGTTTTAAAACGCCTATTCACCCCCCCTCTAGGCGACATCTCGTCCTTTCAAGCCTCTCATAGAGATTGTCATCAATTACCAAAATGGGGGAGATTGAAAGTGCATGGAGCCCCCATGTGTGGTTTTGGTAATTATTGACAATCCCTATGGACTAATGGTTGCATTGAGTTATATTTGTAGGAGTTGTCCATAGGCAATTCTTGAACCATATGTTGGCTTCAAGGTTGCAATAAGAAGAAATTGATGAAGAAAGGAGTGTAAAGTATGTCCTGAAGATGAAGATGAAGTGATCCCTCAAGTTTAACTTCAAGACATCAACATGATGAAGGATGAAGAAATGAAGTGCAAGTTCAAGATGAGCCATCTCGAAGAGATCATTTGCTTGAAGCTTGCCATCCATATGGTGATCATGGATATGTGAAGATGCGCCGCAGAAGAAGCTCTCCCATGGTGGATTATGGGGGAGCAATCCACAAGACTTCGTCAAGCAAGCACAATCAAGAAAGATGTTCCATCTTGTTGCGGTCAAGATCGTCATCATCAAGCTCAAGAGGAACGCGCAAGGTTAAGGTTTGCTTTTGATAGGGTTTCTTTCTTGCCGGTCTCATGGTGTAGTTGGAGACCGGTTTATAGTTTAGTTGACGTACTATCAAGAGGGCTCTCAAGTGAGTAACTTGATCGTATCGTTCGGAGAGAGCTCAAACCTTTGCATCCTTGCATCATATTTCTTGGTTGTTATTTGGATCTTATCCATGAGAGGATTTAGAGCTTGTGTTAATCTCCATGACAAGCTCTAGTTCATCGAAAACGGATTTCATATGCATTCTCTATTGCATTTTCGAAATTGGTGATTTTACCGGTTTGTCTTTTATAGATAGGTAAACCCATTACTCATTTGTTTCTATCCTCCCCTGCTAGACTATGATGTTTCTATGCATATTGTTGTAGAGCTTGTTGTTGTGATTTCAACGAGCCCAAGATCATCGAAATCAGAGTCCGGATGCAAAAGTTATTAAGGTTTTCGTATCGGTATTTTGGGTATTTCCACGGGCGGAAGTGCCACCCAGAAATGGCAGCACTGCCGCCGTTGGGGGTGGCACTACCACCTAGAAATGGCAGCACTGCCGCCAGGACGCGATGTTGGCCATAAGGGTCAATTTTCTGGGGACCTATTTAAGGGGTCTTCTTCCCCAAAGGTTCCCCAACTTCTGAGCTCGTTTTTGCCCTCATTGTTGACCTTCTTTGAGCTTGCTATCTCTCTCTCCCTCCAATGATTCTTGCATCCATTTGGGAGAAAAGATGGAGGAGATCTAGATCTACATCTTCACCAATCAAATCCCTCTCTTTGTGAGAGGAACCACCTAGATCTAGATCTTGGAGAAACTTGGAGTTCTTTGTGGATTTCCTTTGTTCTTCCTCTCTTATTCCACCAATAGCTTTAGTAGCTTTGTTGGAATTTGAGAGTGAAGGATTGGAGCATCTTTGTGGTGTTCTTGCCATTGCATTTGGTGCATCGGTTTGAGTTTTCCACGGTGATTCGTGGAAGTGGAAGTGAGGAGTTTGTTACTCTTGGGTTCTTGGAACCCTAGATGGCTTTTAGGCCTTTGTGCCGATTTGTTGGGAGCCTCCAATTAAGTTGTGGATGTGTGCCCCAACCTTTGTGTAAGGCCCGATTTCCGCCTCGAAGGAAATCCCTTAGTGGAACCGTGACCTAGGCCTTTGTGGCAAGGGTCACCGGAGAATAAGGTGAGGCCTTCGTGGCGCTCGGCGTGTGGTGTGACTATCGCATCTTGGGGTGACGTCTTTGTGGCGTTGGCGTGCATCAAGCAACCACAACTCAAGGTGAGGCCTCTTGTGGCGTTCGGGAGCTCTAAGACACCGCACCTCTCCAACAGAGATTAGCACTCACAAGAGTGTGAACTTCAGGATAAATCATCATCTCCCGCGTGCCTCGGTTATCTCTATACCCGAGCTCTTTACTTATGTACTTTACTTTGTGATAGCCATCGTGCTTGGAGTTATATATCTTGCTATCACATAGTTGCTTGTATTGCTTAACATAAGTTGTTGGTGCACATAGGTAAACCATAGTATATAGGCTTTGGGCTTGACAAAATAAGCGCTAGTTTTATTTCGCATTTGTTAAGCCCATCTCGTAAAGTTTTAAACCTCCTATTCACCCCCCTCTAGGCGACTTATGTGTCCTTTCAATTGGTATCAGAGCAAGGTCTCTCATCTTAGGCTTCACCGCCTTGAGAGTAAAGATGTCGGCTAGGGGATTAGTGCATGATGACACTCTTATATTAGATGGCACAAATTATGATGTTTGGAAAATTCGCATGCTTAGTCATTTTCGGGACATTGACCCTCATATGGAGCAAATTGTAGATATAGGTTTTTCTCCTCCTATGGATTCACAAAATCTATCTTTAGAGGATGAGAAAAATTTATATCTCAATTCTCAATCTTCTAATGTTCTTATGAATGCTTTGAGAGATGTAGGTCCTACAACGGGCGCTCCAGTACTCGACCCCTCAACCGCCGCAGCCGCCTCCACCTCCACCACCGGCGTACACCACCACCGCCGGCGGCACCGGCGTATGTTGCGCCGGTTGCCAATTGGCCGTGGCCGATACCGGATTTCGTCGTGCTCGACGACGATGAGGAGTAGGCGCAGGCGTAGTTTATATTTTTTATTTTCCTTTCTTCACTATGTAAATTATGTTTTTATGTTGAAAAAAGGCAAAACCCAAAAAAAAATGCGCCGTGCCGCTGGGGGCACCCCCGACGCAAACGGAAGCGTGGTCGATTTCGACCATTTGGGCCGACACAAACGGACGCGCCCGGATATTTTGGACGTCCGAAATGCGTCGCCCCGCTGGAGATTTCCTTAGGATAGATCAGTCAACTGAGCAATAGTAGATTCATATGTCTCCTTCCAGAGTCTCCCGTCCCGTTGAGAGTCGCCTCCACCAAACCGGTCCTTCCCGATGTCCTCCCTGCCGGAGTAGCCGGCCGGAGTTGGGCTAGGTGGGGCGCCGGAGTTAGGGATGTATATAGTAGCTGTAGATCTTGTTGGCTTTTGGTGTTTCGGCGAGATGCCGGTCGTCGGCTTTATGCCGGGAGGTGGGCTCTGGATCTTGTGGCCGGGATCTGGTGCCTTCTGATGTTTCTCTTTCCTGTCGCAGCGCTCCGAAGGTTGGAGCCGGAGACGATGGGTAGGAGAACTTCTGGGCCCTCCATCAATAAGATGCCTTTTCCCTGCAGATCGGTTTCTGGCGGCCAGGATGTGGTGTTCATCCCCTCTGTTCTTGGTGATCCTGAGGTGGGTGGCCTGCACGCCGGCGGCTGCTGGTCGGCGATTCTGCATCAGGGGAGTCTTGAAGCTGTTGTTGGGAGTTCATCCATGATAGCTCAGGTCTTGCTGTCGTCGCTTTTGGTCGAAGGGCGACCACTCCCTCCTCGCTTGTCGGCGGCGGTTCTTTCCGGCCGACGAACGACGGTGATTCTCAACCTCCAGGCTGGTATGCCATTGTGGAGGCCTCTCTGCTCCAGCGTAGCTTGCTCCCACCGTCTCATCCCAAGTGGTAGCGTCCCCGGCGACGTCTCGGTTGACTGCGCTGTGAAGCAACAGCAAGGTGGAGAAGGAGCAGGACCAGATCGCGTTCTTCATCTCTGTTCTAAGGTCTTCAGTGCAAAATGCGTGGGTTCTGTTGTAATTTCCCTTTTTTCTGTTGGACCCTTTTGTAAAATGTACTCCACCTCTGTTTAATGAAAGCTTCTAGGCCCTTTCGAGCCTTCCCCTGTTCAAAAAAAAAGATTCATATGTTTTTGCCATTCACGGGATCACGCATGACTAGACAGAAAGTGAAGTATTAATATATATGTTCTTGTCAGGCACATGATCTCGTATGAAATGGTCATAAATTAGTGCCCACAAAAGTAGTTCGCCAGCCATGGCCATGATTTCTCGGCGGGAGAAGCATACTTATATTTTGCAATTCGTCTTTCCCGCGGTCGATCCTGATGGATGAGTCCTGGCCACGTACATCGACCAGCGATTGGGAAATTTCTTATATTATTTCCTGAGCAAAATGGAAGCACATGCATGCAGCAGCTAGCTAGCAAACGGTTGGACCGACGTCTTACGAAGAACGCCTCTACCCCAACTCTGCAGTTTGCACCTGCTAGCTAGTACACTGATATACTGGTCTGGAGTCAGCCCCTGCCCGTAACATTGATTGACCATGCATCAACCAGCTTCTCCATCATGCACCATGATACTACTCCTTAAAGTAACATATCATCTGACCAGTGAACATGCATGACATTTAGTGATATGGCTCTGGCAAACAGATAGGTTGTCTCCTGGAAGCTACATAAATGGAGATAGCTAGCTAGCTTCGAGGCTGCAGATGCAGGCTAACCGTCCACAAACATGCACACATCCATGACGAGGAGGACGGCGACGGCCGGCCAGTGGCGGGTGGTGGCAGCGGCGGTGGTGGCAGCCTTGGCGATGGCGGCGACGCCGGCTCGGTGCGGAACCCAGGGGGCAAAGAAGGTGTCAGCGGTGATCGTCTTCGGCGACTCCATCATGGATCCTGGCAACAACAACGGCCTCCACACGGTGGTCAAGGCGAACCACGCGCCCTACGGCAAGGACTTCGCCGGCCACGTGGCCACCGGGCGCTTCTCCAACGGGCTCATACCCACCGACTTCATCGGTATGTAGGTAGAGAGTACGTCGTGTAACTTACTTCCCTCCGAACCTAAGCTAAAATCTGTCAACAAGGTTTATTAAACCTGTGACAAACATTTAGGCTTGAAGGGAGTATTCTTTTTCTTGTCTATACTGTGCTTATCTTATCCTAGGATGATATTTTTTGTTTCGCCTTTTGGGATTTGTGGACTGAGTTGTCATTTGAAACCTTTTTCCATGGAGTTTAGAAAGAGGTGGTTTGTTTTCGAAATTGCTGCTAAGAACTAACTTAGTCTCGATCACGTCTAAAAACCGACAAATTTGCAGCGCAATTCGTGCGCTATATGAGTTACAACTGAAGTTGCAACTAGGAAATTTAGTTGCAAGTTAGATTTTAATTGAGATTTTTCAATTGTAAATGGGTTGCAACTGGATTTTTCAATTACATGTTAAGTTGCACTTATGATTTTTCTAGTTGCAACTGAGTTTTTTGATACCGTAAATATGAGAAAACATCACTTGAGAATTAGTCACGCCATTTTTTTTTACAGGCTGGAAACTGAAAAGCATATCCATCAGCTCGAGAAAATACGTACGCTTTAAATATCTAATTAATCGGACTTAAGAAGTACATGCTCGAGAGTAGTATATTTTAGTGTACATGCACATGACATGCTCTGTACATGTGGATATCGATCAGGTCAAGTTTAATTTCTCCATGTGCCATGCCGGCCAATCACACACATGCAAAAATGGAATTGGTTAACACATGTATATACGTTGCTGCCCTGACCCAACTACGACGCCCTGCTTTCCAAAAAAATATATAGCTTCTGTAAATTTTGTTCTAGGTCAAAATGTCTAAGTTTCACCAATTGCCATATTTTTTCAAACTGCAAAGAAAAGTGTGGAAAATTATTAAATTGCAAAGAGAAAGGGTGGCAAATTGGCGACCCCGTTTCTAAACGCATTGCTAATTAAGTCAAAATTTGTAAAGTTTAATCAAACATATATATGCAAAAACATATCAGCATCTCTAATTAATATCCAATCGATATTATTGGAACCATCATAAAAAGTATTTTCTTTGGATTGAAATAACGTGCATTGCAACTCGTGGATTCCATTTCAGCACAAGGCCTTAACGTGAAGCAGCTACTGCCTCCATACCTCGGCGTGCAGCACACCCCGGAGGACCTCCTCACCGGTGTCAGCTTCGCGTCCGGTGCCACCGGATTCGATCCTCTCACCCCTGTCATCGTGGTAACTAGACCTAACTACAAGTACTGCAATTAAGTTTCCCTTGAGCTACTAGTGATCATGCATGTTGCTCTTGGATCCCAGGGCGTGATCTCGTTGGAGCAGCAGCTGGCGTACTACGACGAGTACCGGAGCAAGCTGGTGGGAATCGCCGGCGAGGAGGAGACGAAGCGGATCATCGACGGCGCTCTGTTCGTCGTGTGCGCCGGCACGGACGACATCGCCAACACCTACTACACCACGCCGTTCCGGAGCGCCGAGTACGACATCCCCTCCTACGTGGACCTCCTCCTCGTCGGCGTCGAGTCCTTCCTCCGCAACGTGAGCGCGCGCGGCGCCAAGCGGATCGGCTTCGTGGGTCTTCCCCCCATCGGCTGCGTGCCATCGCAGCGGACACTCGGCGGCGGTCCTTACCGGAGCTGCGTGCCAGAGCGCAACGCAGCCGCGCAGCTCTATAACACCAAGGTCCAGGAGCTGATCCGCGAGCTGGGAAAGGACAAGGCCAGGTTCCCCACCCTGGTCTACATCGACATCTACACCGTGATCCAGGAGCTGGTGGACCACGGGGAGAGGTACGGGTTCACGGAGACGACGCGTGGGTGCTGCAGCACCGGGACGGTGGAGGTGGCGGTGCTGTGCGACGCGAGGTTCACGCCCGTGTGCGACGATGTGTCTCAGCACGTCTTCTTTGACAGCTACCACCCCACTCAGCGGGCGTACAAGGTCATCGTCGACTATATCTTCGACCACTACATGCAGTTCCTGCATCTTTGAACACTGAAGCTAGTTTGTGAGCGAGAGAAGCAGGTGTGCCAGCCAAGCCGGCAGTATTTATTATTGTTAGTTTGATTATTTGGGGTTGATTGGCCCGAGAGATCAGGGACAAATGTTCACTGTGAGATGATGGAGTAACATAAAACCATCTTCACTTGTACAATATGTTGAAATATATATGTATTTTGTACGGTGTTTGGTTCTATTAATGCTTGCTCACCTGAAACATGAAGTAGACGACCTTTACTCTTTATATGAGCTAAAGACATCTCGTCGGAAATCCAAATCCCCCTCTAACAAGAAACCGCGGAAACAGTCTAAAATTTCCAAATCTCCCATTGCTTCCCAATGAATGGCATGTTTGCGGATAGCAGAGGTCTTGGTGACTTGGCTAAACACTTACATTTTACCGATTGTATTAGAGATCATAATTTGGATTTTTTAGCTATTTCTGAGACGGGGAGACGGGATTTCTCGCAAAATCTTCTAAACCGTATATTACTCGGTGTCAGAACGGACTCAATGGAAGTGTTAGCACATTCGGTTGGGAAATTTCATATCAAATTCCACATCCGTAATCGAGCTGACAATTTCATATGGAGTCTAGTGGCCGTGTATGGTGCTGCCCAGGAAACTTCCAAGGCCGCCTTTCTTCACGAATTGGTGAATCTGGCAAAGAAAAACCCTCATCCTTTTCTCATAGGGGGATTTTAATTTTTTGAGATTTCCATGTGAGAAGAGTAGGGGCAGTTTTGACAATCACTGGCCTTTCTTGTTCAATGTGGTCATTGACAGCTTGGATTTGAGGGAGGTGTCAATGGTTGGCAGACAATTCACCTGGGCTAACAATCTTCCGGAACCAACATATGAAAAACTAGATCACGTACTCATGGATACCGACTGGAAATTGAAATTCCCATGGTGTCGGTGCGCGCGCTAGAACGTATTGTTGGGTTTTCGGATCATGCTTCCATCTTATTATCCACTGGTTTACCTAGACCTCCGTCTAACCGCCGATTTAAGTTTGAACTCGGTTGGTTGAATCGGGAAGGTTTTCAAACCATGGTTAAAAGGATATGGGAAATACCGCTTGTGGGTATGTCTCCGATACAGAGGTGGAATAACAAAATACGCGCTGTACGCAAACACCTCTCTAGCTGGGCACGACACACAACTGGGATTCTTAGAAAATAAAAGCAACGACTTTCATCTATTATAGATGACCTCGAAGCTAAAGCAGAAGTTCGGTCGCTTTCCGCACAAGAGATTGAGCAAAAAAGCCAATCAAATACGGAAATTGCAAAACTTCTGCATGAAGAGGAGCTGAAATATTACCAACGATCTAAGGCCCAATTTATTCCGGAGGGAGATTCGAATACAAGGTACTTCCATTGTGTTGCCAATGACAGACATAGGAAGAAGCTTATTCGTACTCTTATGCAGGATGATGGTACGATTGAGGTTCATGAACATCTAAAGTTGTATACTACGAGCTATTATAAAGGGCTTTTTGGTGCTCCCGAGGAAGGAAATTTCTCGTTAGATGAGACTAGAACGGATGATATCCCTCAAGTCTCTCAAGCGGAGAATAATTTTCCCACTTCGCCTTACACTGAGGAGGAAGTAAGAAAAGCTGTTTTCCAAATGGAGCATAATAAAGCTCCTGGTCCTGATGGCTTTTCAGCTGAATTTTATCAGTCTTTCTGGGATGTCATCAAGTTTGACCTGCTGGCTCTTTTCGTGGATCTTCATGTTGGACAGTTGGAGCTTTTTAGGCTCAACTTTGGTGAAATTATCTTATTGTTGAAGGTTAATGAAGCAGAAAGGATCCAACAATACCGTCCTATTTGTCTTCTTAACGTGAGCTTTAAAATATTCACTAAAGTTGCCACGATCCGACTCAACACGGTGGCTGATCATGTGATTAGGCCTTCACAAACTGCTTTTATGCAAGGACGAAACATACTGGTTGGGGTTGTAGTCCTCCATGAAACTTTTCATGAATTGCATAGAAAGAAGTTGAATGGAGTGATATTAAAGATTGACTTTGAAAAAGCCTATAATAAGGTTAAGTGGTCTTTTTTGCAACAAACTCTCAGAATGAAAGGTTTCTCTGATGAGTGGCGTGCGTTGATCAATAGTTTCATCTCGGGAGGGGGAGGGGGAGTGTTGCCATTAAAGTCAATGATGACGTGGGCAAAAATTCTTTCAAACCAAGAAGGGGCTAAGATAGGGAGATCCATTATCGCCAGTGCTATTTAATATAGTAGCTGATATGCTTGCTGTTTTGATTGACCGTGCAAAGTCAGAGGGCTAGATTGAAGGGGTTATTCCTCATCTTGTTGACGGAGAATTGTCCATTCTTCAATATGTCGACGATACAATTCTTTTTATGGATCATGACATTGAAAAGGCTTGAAATCTAAAGTTAATTCTTTCATCATTTGAGTAGCTATCGGGTCTAAAAATTAATTTCCATAAAAGTGAGTTGTTTTGTTTTGGTGAGGCTCAAGACCATGTTGCAGATTATGCTAAGCTTTTCGGCTGTGGGCAAGGCCAGTTTTCGATTAGGTATTTGGGTATTCCGATTCATTATCGGAGACTAACCAATACCGAATGGAAAATGGTTGAGGAAAGACTACAGATTAGATTAAGTAGTTGGAATGGCAAATTACTGTCCTTGGGAGGAGGGTTAGTTCTCATAAATGCAGTACTAAGTAACATGGTACTATATATGATATCTTTCTTCCAACTTTCTAGAGGAGTCTTAAAAAGATTGGATTATTTCCGATCAAGATTCTTCCGGCAAGGGGATAGTGAGAAGCGTAAATATCGACTGGCTAAGTGGAGTGTGCTTTGCCAACCCAAAGATCATGGAGGACTTGGCATCCAAGACCTCCAGGTCAAGAATTAGGCCTACTCGGTAAATGGTTATCCAAGTTACTTAACGAAGAGGGAGCATGGCAAACACTCCTCAAGAGAAAGTATATTGGCTCAAATGCTCTATCTCAGGTTCTTTGGAAACCAGAAGATTCGCATTTTTGGGCTGGTCTTATGGATACAAAGAAGTATTTCTTTCCATTTGGATCTTTCTCTATTAAGGATGGGTCGGAAATTCGTTTCTGGGAGGATAAATGGTTAGGTAATACCACGCTCCGAGAACAATATCCGTCATTGTACAATATAGTGCGCCACAAAAGCGATACTATCGCTAATGTGTTGGAAACTTCCCCACCGAATGTGGTGTTTAGAAGAAGTCTCATCGGACCTAGACAAACCTCTTGGCATGATTTGTTACAGCGTCTTGAGTTAGTTCAATTGACGCAGGGATATGATGTGTTTCGTTGGAATCTCACCGGGAATGGTTCATTCTCAGTAGCTTCCATGTACAATGCTCTGATTCAGCCTGTCATCCTAGTCGATAATAATTCAAAAATTTGGAAGATAAAGATACCACTTAAAACAAAAGTCTTTACATGGTATTTTCATCGTGGGGTCATTTTACTAAAGATAATCTTGCCAGACGCAACTGGCATGGAAGTAAAAGTGTGTCTTCTGTCATCATGATGAGAATATTAAACACTTATTCTTTCCGTGTAAGTTTGCTAGGTCTATATGGTCAGCCGTCCAAATAGGGTCTACGTTATACCCACCATGTAGTGTTGCCAATATATTTGGTAACTGGCTCAATGGTGTGGATGTTAGGTTTAAGCGTCTTATTAGGATGGGAGCGATTGCAATTATTTGGTCGCTGTGGCTATGTAGGAATGATAATATTTTCAATAATATGTCTTCCTCTTTTATGCAGGTCATATACCGGTGCACAGCTACGCTCCGCTCATGGGTGTCACTGCAGCAGGTGGAGCATCGAGACCTCTTTACGGAGGTATCTTCACGGTTGAAGGATACGGCGAGATATTTTCTACCAACATGGGTGGCAGCGTGATCTACGTCTGGATCCACCTAGCTAGTCCTTTTTATCTTTCGAGAACTTTGTTTTTGCCTTCGGATATCAGTGTTGTTTTGTAACATATATTTGTGCGACTGTGTGCATTCTAGCTATGCAGAGACCGGGTCTATTGCTTAAAGTAATAAAGTACCCATTATCGAAAAAAAACTTCTTTCTTTTACTATTAAATAGGAGTTCGTGGATGTAAAGGGTGATATGACTTCCCTTAAAGTCAATTTGGTTGTTCGCACCCTTTTTCTGCATCTATGGAGATCTCCCCTGGAGTCATGATTTACTAGTTCAAGTACAAAGTCATGTTGTACATCTAGTTTGGTTGCCAACAATTCATTTTTATCTTATTTGGTCATTGATAGCATGGCTGCCTACTCTAGGTTGAATGAGTGCAGAACATGCGGAAGCCTTAGCCTGTCTAGAGGGCGTGAAGCAAATCGTCCAGCTAGGGTGTTGGCCAGCTATTGTCGAAACAGATTGTGCTCGAGTGGTACAAGGAACCGTACCAAACTCAGCGGATCAATCTCCTTTCCGGAGTATTTGCAATGAGATCGAAGAGCTCCTTAGCCTGCATCCAGATATTATCATTAATTAAGTAGACCATGAGTGTATTAGAGTGGCGCATAGTCTGGGGCAACTCGGCAAGTATGAGTTGAGTGGAGGTGTTACGTGATTCAACACCAACCCTGCCTATCTGTCGAACCTGATCACGGATGATTGTGAAAACGTTATTGCTTACCATTCTGTTCGATCCATTAGCCAGATGATGGGACAGGAAGACCAAAAATATAGAAGAACATGAGCGATTCGGCAGATTTGGGCTCCTGCGTAATGAATAAAGCTCACGGTTTTCGAGAACAACCCTAACAGTTGTTAGTTAGTTTATGCATTCAGTTCTAACAGTTAAGGCCTTCACTGAAAATCTTGAATAGACTTGAAGCAAACAAATGGGCTTTTGTTTCTAAATGATAGTTGCATCTTCCCCTTTAGGAGTTAGAGTAATTATGTCGCTTTTGATTTTGCACATATCAAATTATGTTGATGGAAATCCCTGAACATTATCAGCATGCCATATTTAATGATATCCAACCACTGTTCAAAAAATCAACCGATTTAGCTATTAATCGGCCGATTAATCGCTACTCGGTGGCTGATTTGCTCGGCCCGCACGTTTGGAACCCGGCTACGGGCGAGGATTAAATCGGGAGCATCAATGATTGCTTTGAGATTGATACTTAATATAGCAGCAAATCAATACGCTTGCTTTAACTTTTTTTATACCAGTTGGATACGAGAGGAAATACACCAAGTGGTAAGACAAATGGCAGAGTAGTTAATACTAGGAAACAAAATTTGTCAGAGAGTAGTACAATGTTAAGAAAACGCGTACCAGACTAATTGTACCTTTGAATAGTCAAACTGAGATCAATTAGCAAAATGTAGCACCAGGAATCAAGCTTTGACTACATAACAATTAGCAATTAGCATGACAAGAACTTGATTTTGGAGTTCCTCCAAAGTAAAATACCAAGAACTCTGATCTGTTTACAAATATTATTTATGCATTTTTCGCAGATTGTTACAGAATCTCATCAACAATTTGAAACTAATTTTACAATTATTTAATTGCACCACAAGTGCTTCACAATTTTACATAAATAGACAAATCAACCTCGTTCGAAATCTTGGAGCAAATGAAAAAAATGCAGTTCTAATGGATTTAAGAATTTTGACAAGGATCTCTCCTTTTAGGCCGCCAAAAAAAGTATCAGAAAAATGGAAACTACAGTAGGAAAATGGATGAAGTAGATTTGATTGTTGCTAATCTACAGATTAGTGAATATGCGCTGCTTCCTCACAATAGGATACATTGATTTTTCAGAGTGCCAGAACATTACACGCAAAACGTTATGAGAAATAAAAGGGATTGGAGGGGAAGGAGCTGGATTTGTCTGCCTACTATACTTTCAGAATTCAGATGGTATGCCGACACATTGAGGATAAACAGAAAAAAATGCTAGAGTTGCCAAATGTGCTGCACCGATATTCGAAACTTACTATGACTAGGGCGGAAATAGCTGATTAACAGCACATCATGAGGACGGATCAAAGCCACAGGGCACCGGCCTGCTTCAGGACCGGCACGAGCTCGCCGGCGATGTGCTTCGCCATGAGCCGGTCGAGCCCACCCACCAGCTTCCCCTCAATGAACACCGCCAGGAACGCTGCGTCGCGCGCCGCCGTCGTAGCCACCGGCGCCGCGCCGTACGCGCCGACGATGCCCTTAGCGCTGCTGTCCTTGGACGATCGGAGCGCGACGACGAGCGGGGCTGGGTCGACGTCGACGGCGGCCTCGAGCACCGCCTAGTAGCTTGCCCCCGATGAACACCGCCAGGAACGCTGCGTCGCGCGCCGCTGTCGTAGTCACCGGCGCCGGGCCGTACGCGGGTCAGCGCCGTCGGCGACCTCGAGCATCGCAAGGAGGACCGCACGCACGCGGGGGGCGCTGGATCTCGAGGCCGCCGTGCCGGTGTGGAAGGAAGGCGAGGAGAAGAGCGGGTGCGGCGGTCGTGGAGGAGAAAGAGATGGGGAAGGAGAGATGCACGAAAATACGTATGTAGTCAGACACATGTTGCTCTCTGATTGGCTGTCCTTTCATCCTCGCCCGTACCCGGGTTCCGTTCAGCATTTTCGCTGATTTGCTCCATTAATCGCTAATCATTTATCGACGGAGTTGAAACCGATAAAGGATTTCCTCAACGTTGATCTCAACACATCTAATCAAATTCAACTGTAATCCATGAGGGCATGCAACCTTATTCTTCATCATCAGATGAATCACACTTTTTTTTTTTTTTTCTCTCCTTCAATGAATTCCCTGTCCGTTTCTTGCATGTCAGTGTTATTCAACTCTTCTTCAGCAGACCTGTGGTGTCGGTACTTTGTGCGATGAATATGTATTTGTTAAAAATTATTTATTGGTAGTGTTGGGGTTACATTCGTACTTCTGTAGCAATTAATACTTGTGTTTACTGTATACTGTTGGCAGTTCATGAAATTAAGATCAGGTTAAACGGAAACCTTACTAATTCCGGATGGATGCTCTACTCAGTTTTGCAAATATTTTTACTGGGTGGATGACTGCAAGCAGTATCTATCTATAGTTTCACCCTTGGGCTACGTATCAAAAGAATGTTTTTATTGAACCAATTCATTCAGCAATACGTATTAGATAACGTGTAGACCCGATTGGGAAATATTCGGTGGTGTGTGTTAGATGTATATATTGTATATTGTAGTTTCCCCATATGTTAGTGCTTCGCATATTTGCACTAATCGTATTATGTGTTGTGCTTTGGCCCCCTGGTACAACAAGTTTATTACCCTAACATGGTATCGTAGCTGTAGGTTAGCTCCTCCCCTCGCTGCCGCCTCGCCGCTCGCTTCGCCGCGCGCTTTCTCTCGCCGCCTACCCGCTCGTCAAGCCGCCATCTCGCTGCGCGCCCCGTCTCTGCTCGCTGCCACAGCACCGCGCGCTTTCCTCGCGCCGCTTCGCTTCGCGGTGACATAGGCACTAGTGGAAACAGGCCTTTTGCACCGGTTGGTAATGGCCATATGCACCGGATGGCCAACCGGTGCAAACCATCCGGTGCAAAAGGCCCCCTTTGCACCGGTTCACTACGAACCGGTGCTAAAGGGGTCACCACGTGGCTTGTGGGCGTGGGCGGGAGCGGCACGGTTCGTAATACGAACCGGTGAAGGAGTACAAGCATTTTAGTGCCCTTCCTGCCGCGACTCTGCCGCAGAATTGCACTAAAACGCTGCCGCGGCAGAGACTCTGCCCATTCGAAACACGGTATAATATTAATAAATAGTGGAAATTAGCACCGTACAAATGAAAGGGTAAAGTTGTAGCTTAACCTTGATCGAGAAAGAGGAGAAAGCTTAAGTGTCGCTCCGGCACCTCATATCATTTTTGTTTTGTGTAAAATCAAGCGGCATCATTCTCGGACATTTCATCGAGCACCTTATGTGCATGCCAAAGAGAAGCAAGGTAGCACTCAATACACACACCTTTCCTAGAAAAAATGAAGTGAGTTGGCTGGTTGGGGTGAGCTGAATATATAGGGCAAAGGGTTTTGCACCGGTTCGTACAACGGTGCAAAAGATACCCGGCCTGCCACGTGCTGACGAACCTTAGCAGGTTCGTGTTACGAACCGGCAAAGATACTCATTTGCACGGCTAACACGAACCGGTGCTAAAGGTCCCCGTTACGTCCAAAGGGCACGAACCGGTGCTAATGACCCCCTTTAGCACCGGTTCGTGCCAAATCCGGTGCAAAAGCTCTTTGGAGCAAAAAACCAAAGCCCTTGTTTCTACTAGTGAGGCATCCCTAATAGGCTTGCCGAAGTTGGTACCCGGGATTTACTGAAGGCCCATGACCCGAAGATTATGAAGCTCGGAAGCCCAATTATGAGTTAGTTTGGAAATATAGAGTTGTATTAGGAATAATGAGATTTGTAACTTTACGGGTCGAACTCGAGAGTCCCAAAATCTGTAACCTTGTGTAATACGAAATCCTCGGCTCCGCCTCCTATATAAGGGAGTCGAGGGACAAAGAAAGGATCGATTCATTGTCAACACAACCCTAGTTTTCTAGCAGTCGAGTACTTTTCCGGCTGAACCCTCGAGATCTACTTGCCCTCTACTTCCGCTAAAACCCTAGTCTACAATCTGTAGGCATTGACAAGTTAATACCTTGTCAATTGGCGCCGTCTGTGGGAATTAGAGGCGACAAGGAGCTGATCTCGATGGCACGCTCAACATCATCAACATCTTCGATAGCAAGCAACGCGATGGACAGAGGTAAACGGATCGCTACTGGTCTAGTCGATTTTGTTCCTCACCCGCCCTCCCGTGTGGATGCATATGCGAATCTGGAGGAGCCTATGGAGATGACGTTCGGGAGTTTCCACTTCCGCGTCGAGAAGGAAGGATCACATCGTGTGAAAGTTCCGGATTCGTCGGGATCATCAGCAATCGATTCCGACCTGTCGGAATTTTCGTCATCGTTCGAGACAGGCGACGAGGAGATTTCGCCGCCGCGCTTCGCCAAGACTGCGACAAGCGACAACCTTGCCAAGATCTTCGGCAACATGTCCTTCGAGTCGTCTGCGGACTCCAATATAAGCAGCGACTCAGACAGCGTCGACAGCTTCGACCTCATCGACAAATCTACTTCTGTTAGGGAGGTCTTCGCCGATCTATACGACGGTGTCACCAATCCCGACAAAAGTCAAACCTCAAAATACCATCAAATATACGCAATTGGAGACTCAAGTCGCCAACAGGAGGAGACGTCAGAGGCTTTCGATGATTTGGGCAATCCATACATCGATCCCGCTGATCTTATGCGAGGCCTAGGCACCAAGTACGTCGGGCCTGCAACGCGGCATATGGTGCAACTTCCGCAATCAGCTTGGGATAGAGCCGCAAAAGCTATTGATGGTACAGAACCGATGACTACAACTGCTAAAGCTGAGGAGTTGCAAGCATACCAATATAGACTCGCCCGTGCTGGACGAGAACTCGAAAAACAAAAAGCAGAGCTTGACAAGAGGAAAGCCGCAGCTTCCGAGTCGAGCAGGCGAAGAGCCGAGCTAAGTCGACATTCAGGTACTTCGGGAGGGGATAGCCATAGAACAGCTCGTAACAGAGCAAGATCTCGATTGCAGCACATACCTGCAGCTGAGAGAGAGCATCTAGTCCAGAATCTCGACATGTCCTTTATGTCGATAGATACAAGGGGAAACATTATTCCCAAGACACCGGAAGCAGGGTATATGGCGACCCAAGCTTTCATACTAGCGTCAAGGCCACCACCCGGAGATCCAAGGGAAGCATTGTACAACATGGCCATGGCAGGAGTTGGAGCCATGGGAACAGTGTTCACGGGTACAAGCACGCCTCCTGAAGGTACTGCAAGGCAAAATAGTCCACGACCTACAGCAGAAGCACCAGATCATCCGAGAACAAGCGGTGCAAGAGATACAGCGACACAGTCAAGGATTGACAGAGCGCGGCAAGAAAGAAGAGAACGTCGGCACTCACCAGAGGTTGACGAGGAGGACCTGTGTGGACTCCCGTGCTTTACGTGAAGAGTCCGAAAAAGTCGAGTCCCGTCCGGGTTCAAGTTACCCGACAACTACAAAAAGTTTGATGGCCTGCAAGATCCTGAGGACTGGTTAGTCGACTACCTGGAAACAGTGAAACTGATGGGCGGAACCAGAGCAACGGCCATGCAAAGCATCCAGGTGCACTTAAGCGGAGCAGCATGGTCGTGGATCAAAAAGCTACCTCTTGGCTCTATCGACAGCTGGGAAAACTTCGAAGACATATTCGTGAAGAATTTCTTGTCCACATGCAAGAAACCCGCGTCGTTGGAGCAGCTACGAGCCTGCAGATAAAAGTATGATGAATCAATGAGGATGTATATCTAAAGGTGGAACATCATCAAAAACTCGGCAGAAAACATATCTGATGAAAGAGCAATAGACACGTTCGTTGCTGGAATCCGAAGGAAGGACTTTGTCGAGGATTTGGGAAGAACCAATCCAAAGACAATAGAAGCACTCATGGAAATAGCAAATCGTTGGGCAGATGGTGAAGATGCTGTTCATAATAAGCGGCACCGATCGCCCGAAGATGAGCGCAACCGAAACTTTCAAAATAGACGACGATTCCCTCGACAGTTCTCAGATTACGGTGGACCTGGCCAAGTATCGGCTGGCTTCCGAGAAACTGGCGGAAATAATCGCGACGGTTACCAGCGAAGTAACGAGCAGCGGAGTGACCAGCAGGATGGTTCCCGTCAAAATAGACAAAATAATGGGCCTAGGTTCCAGAGACCATATGCTTCACCCGAGGATCTCTTAAACGGACCATGCCAAATGCACTTTTACCTCGACAACAATGGAAAGAGACAGTCAGGGCATCTACAGAAGGATTGCCGAACTTTCCTCGCACTTCACAGGTTTGCAGGGCATACCAACACACAAGCAGTAAACAGAAACCCTCAGGGACCAAGGAGTGAGATTCATCTCCCACTCCCGCCTCCACCCGCAATAACAGAGGAGAATCGACACCAGTTGCAACTAGCGGCACCTCCAACTAATGGACCTTATATCGACACCAATGGCGTGGTCTCGATGATTCAGAAGGGCAGGCCCTCTAACAGAGCTCAGAAAGTAATTTCGCGACAAGTCTTTATGGCAGAGAAGATGCCTCCACCAACAATCGAGTACTTGAATTGGTCGGGGCAGGAAATCGGCTTCACTATAGCTGACCACCCACAGCAAGTTCCACGACCAGGGCAATCTGCCTTGATCCTACCAGCAGTAATCGCGGGGTTCGATGTTTCGCGAGTATTTATCGACGGAGGTAGCAGCCTAAACCTCATGTACGCAGATACACTGAGGAAGATGAACATATCCTTAGCAAATCTACTACCCACGGATACACATTTCCATGGTATTACGCCGGACAAGCCAAGCTACCTATTGGGAAAGATCAATCTCGACGTTCAGTTTGGAACTCGAGAAAATTACAGAAGAGAGAGGCTAGAATTTGAAGTCGTGGATTTCCCGTCACAGTACCATGCTTTATTAGGGCGACCCGCCTACGCCAGATTTATGGCAGTACCACATTACACATATCTGTTGTGGAGGATGCCTGGACCCAAGGGCCCAATCACAGTGAAAGGAAGCTTCGCGCTAGCCGATAAGTGCGACAAGGATTTCCATCAGCTTTCTGAAACTTTCGGAATGCAAGCAGAATATGTGGCGTCAAAATTGACAACAGATTATGATGTACTGCCTGACGGAGGAAGACCACTGAAGGAGCCGACATTCGACACCTCCAAGAATTCTAAGGAAGTACAGATCCACCCGACGGACCCAAAGAAGACGACATCCATCGCAACAAACATGGATCTCGGAGGAAAGCGCGCTCGTCGAGTTCCTCCGTGAGCGCTGGGAAATCTTCGCATGGTGTCCAACACTACAGGAGTACCCAGGGAACTTGCCGAGCACCCCCTTAACTTGGATCCAATGGCTAGACCAATCAAGCAACCTTTGCGGTGTTTTTCGGAACCAAACCGCAAAGCAATGCTGTCAGAAATCAATCGGCTCAGAGAAGCAGGATTCATCAAAGAGATACATACAGAAGCCACATGGGTAGCAAACCCAGTGCTGGTCCCGAAGAAAAACACAGAGGTCCTTCGCATGTGCGTCGACTTCACGTGTCTCAATAAACATTGTCCAAAGGATCACTTCCCCCTCCCAAGGTTCGATCAAATCATCGACTCCACGGCAGGCTGTGAACGTCTTTCCTTCTTGGATGCATACTCTGGTTACAACCAGATCCGACTAAAAGAAGAGGATGAGGTCAAAACAGCTTTCATCACACCATATGGTGTATTTTGCTACAAAATAATGCCTTTTGGGCTAAAAAACGCGGGAGCAACATATCAGCGGATGATGCAGAAGTGCCTTGCCGCACAGATCGGCAAGAACGCTCAAGTCTACATTGACGATGTCGTCATAACAACAAAGGATGGAGCAACCCTGATCGAGGATTTAAAGGAAACTTTCGACAACCTTGACAAATTTTGCCTGAAGCTGAATCCGACGAAGTGTTCTTTCGGCGTCCCTGCAGGAGAACTTCTCGGGTTTCTAGTATCAGCAAGAGGGATCGAGGCCAATCCAGACAAGATACAAGCTATTGTAACAATGCGGAAGCCAACAAAGCTGAAGGAAATCCAACAGCTAACAGGGCGAGTTGCGGCCTTGAGCAGATTCGTCGCCAGGCTAGGAGAAAAGGCGTTGCTATTTTACGCTTTGATCAAGCAAGGAGAAAAATTCGAGTGGACCGAAGAGGCGGACAGAGCTTTCGAGGACCTCAAGCGCACAATTTCGACACCCCCAATACTGGTGGCGCCGAAGGAAAAGGAACCTCTCCTGTTATACATTGCAGCCATGCCTCAGGTGTTCAGCACAGTACTCGTTGTCGAAAGAGAAGAAGAGGGAAAACTCCATGGAGTCCAGCGGCCAGTGTACTTCATCAGCGAGGTTCTATCGTCCTCAAAACAAAGGTACCCGCAGTATCAAAAGTTAGCATATGGAGTGCTTACAACCGCAAGAAAGTTGCGCCATTACTTTTCGGCGCATCCGATAATAGTGGTCAACGAGGCGCCTTTATCCAATATATTAAACAACCCAGAGGCTACGGGTCGTGTCTCCCTTTGGGGAATAGAACTCTCCCCTCGGGACATCACGTACGAGAAAAGAAAGGCAATAAAGTCGCAGATTTTACCAGACTTCGTCACAGAATGGATGGAGCTACAAAATACGGGACCCCCAGATCTGTCGAGAACCTGGACCATGAACTTCGACGGGTCCAAGAGGCTAGAAGGAGCTGGAGCAGGCATAATATTAGTATCACCTCAAGGAGACAAGTTGAAATACGTGCTAAGGATGACGTTTCCTAACGCATCTAATAACGAGGCAGAGTATGAAGCGCTGATACACGGAATGAACATGGCAAAGGCCTGCGGAGCAACCCGACTAAAAATCTTTGGTGATTCACAACTGGTGGCTCAACAGGTGATGAATCAGTGTGACGCAGTTAACGACAGTATGATAGCATACAAGGAAGTATACAATGAACTCGAAAAGCTTTTCGATGGCTGTGAAGTACATCATATCAGCAGACTCAGCAATGACGAAGCCGATGTTCTAGCAAACATCGGGTCGCAATGCTTAGCAATACCACCCGGCGTATTTTGGGAGGAGATAACTGAAAGATCAACCAAGGCGAAGAAACAGCAAAAGAGGAAGGAGAAGGATGACAAAGCCTCGGGGGCTCCAGCAACAGCAAAGGCAAATATATCAGAAGAAGAGGAGGAATCACACGTGATAATGATGATTCAAATTCCTTGGATGCAGGCTTTCGTAGCATATATCTTAAGGAAGGAATTACCTGAAGACCCGGTCGAAGCAAGGCGAGTTATCAGACGATCCAAAGCCTTCACCGTGGTCAAAGGAGAACTGTACAAGCGAAGTATATCGGGAGTATTGCAGAGATGCGTTACACCTGAAGAAGGGAAAGTTATTCTGAAGGACGTACACGAAGGAGTATGCGGACACCACGCAAGCAGTCGAGCAATAGCAGCCAAAGTTTTCAGAGCAGGATTTTATTGGCTGACAGCAATAGAAGACGCAAAGGACATAGTTCGCACTTGCGACGCGTGCCAAAGATTCACGGCGAAACCCCATTCTCCGGCAGCAGAACTGATGCCAATACCTTTATCTTGGCCTTTCGCTCAATGGGGCCTCGATATGGTAGGCAAATTACACAAGGCATGGCCAGGAGGGTACGAGTATATGCTAGTAGTTGTCGACAAGTTTACCAAGTGGATTGAAGCAAAACCAATAAACTCGCCAGATGGAGCATCGGTGGTAAGCTTCATCAAAGGCATCGTATTTCGATTCGGTGTCCCCCACAGTATAGTCACGGATAATGGCAGCAATTTCACCTCCAAGGAGTTCAAGGCGTATTGCGCAGAAGTAGGCATCAAACTACACTTTGCATCAGTGGCACATCCGCAAACCAACGGTCAAGTCGAGAAAGCAAACGGTATCATCTGCAATGGTATCAAGAAGCGATTGATAACACCTCTGAAGAAAGCTCGACACAGTTGGCCAGAAGAGTTGCCAAGTGTCTTATGGAGCATACGAACAACACCCAATACAGCGACACAAGAAACTCCGTTTTTCTTGGTCCATGGAGCGGAGGCAGTGCTACCAATAGAAATAGAACATAATTCACCGAGAGTAGCGGAATATGATGAAGAAACTTCGAGAAAAGCGTTAGAAGATGACGTCGATGCACTTGATGAAGCTAGAGATGAGGTGTTGTCCAGGGTCACCAAATACCAGCAAGATCTGAAAAACTACCATAGTCGACGTTTGCGCCCAAGATCTTTTCAAGTGGGCGACTTGGTTCTTCGACTCACCCAAGACAGTCATGAAAAATTCGAGTTCCCATGGGTGGGACCTTATATCATCACAGAAGTAATCGCAGGAGGAGCATACAGAATAAAAGATAAGAAGACAGGAGTCGCAGAAAAGAATCCGTGGAACGTGGTGCAGCTTCGACGCTTCTACGCGTAGAAGTCAATATAGAAACATCCATGTAAACATACATTGTACTGAAACGCCCATGAGTTTTCGTACGCACTTTTCCTTTCGTGGCACCGAGGGTCGGAAGGTTTTTAATGAGGCGGACTAGCTGCTGCAATATAATAAAGATATTGGTGATATACATCTTTTCGTCGACAGGCTCGGGGGCTCGCAACCCGCAGTAACAATATAGTCCTAAATCTCCGCAAAAATACAGTCTACAAAGTCATTTGCCTTGGTGCAAAACACCTCGCAAATCAATAAAGATACAAACACCGGCCAACAAAAAAGCTCGGGGGCTAGGTGACATAGGCATCCCCAATGGGCCTGCCAAAGATGGTACCCGGGGTTTACTAAAGGCCCACGACTCGATGAATATGAAGTTTGGAAGCCCAAGTTAGTACTAAGGAAAGCTAGAGTTGTATTAGGAAATATAGACTTGTAATTTTACGGGACGGGTTAGAAACCCTCCCGGACTCTGTAACTTGTGTATTAATCCTCGGCCCGCCTCCTATAAGGGGGAGTCGAGGGACAAAGAAAGGATCGATTCATTGTCTCACAAACCCTAGTTTTCATAATCGTCGAGTACTTTTCTGAAACCTTCGAGATCTACTTGCCCTCTACTTCCGACTAAAACCCTAGTCTACAATCCGTAGGCATTGATAAGTTAATCCCTTGTTAATTGGCGCCGTCTGAATTAGAGGTGTCAAGGAGCTGATCTCGATGGCACGTTCAAGATCGTCACCTTCGTTGCAAGCAACGCGATGGATGAGGTAAACAGATCGAACCGGTCTAGTCGATTTTATTCCTCACCCGCCCTCCCGTTTGGATGCATATGCGTATCGGAGGAGCCCATGGAGATGACGTTGAAAGTTCCACTTCCGCGTCAAGAAGGAAGGAGCGTATCGTCTCGAAATTCCGATTTCGTCGGGATTATCAGCGATCGATTCCGATTTTTCGAACTCAACATCGTCAATCGAGTCAGGCGACGAGGAGATTTCACCGCCACGCTTCATCAGCACTATGGCAAGTGAAAAACTCGCCAAGATCTTCAGCGACATGTCCTTCGAGTCATCTGCGGACTCCGATATAAGCGATGACTCGAGCAACATCGACAGCTTCACCTTCATCGATAAATCCACTATTGTTGGAGAGGTCTTCGCCAATCTTTATGATGGTGTCACCAAACCCGACAAAGTTCAGCATCCAAAATATCATCAGATCTATGCCATTGGAGAACCAAGTCGTGAACAGGAGACGTCAGAGAACTTCGACGATGCGGGAAACCCGTATGTCGATCCTGCAGATCTCACGCGAGGTCTAGGAACAAAATATATCGGACCGGGAACACGAGAGATGGTGCAATTTCCGCAGGCAGTATGGGATCGAGCCGCAAGAGCTATTAATGGTACAGAGCCAATGACCATAACAGTGACACCTGAGGAGTTACAAGCGTATCAATATAGGCTTGCACGTACTAGGCGAGAGCTCGAGAAACAGAAGATCGAGTTGGACAGAGGTAGCGTCGCCTCAAGCGAAGAAGAGCGGAGTCGACAATCTGTACTTCAGAAGCAACAGGAAGCTCGCAGCAGGGCAAGATCTCGACTGCAAATATACCGAGGCGGATAGAGAGAATTTGGTTCAAAACCTCGACATGTCCTTTATGTCGATAGACACGAGGGGAACATTATCCCTAAAACACCGAAGCTGGGTACATGGCGACGCAAGCCTTCATCCTCGCATCCAAGCCACCTCCGGAGATCCAAGAGAAGCACTGTACAATATGGCTATGGCAGGAGTTGGAGCCATGGGAACGGCGTTTATAAATTCGCCTCCCGAAGGATCAGCAAGGCAAAATAGTCCACGACCCACTGCAGCAGCAGTCCCGAAAGAACAAGGGCAAGAGACACAACACAAGCACGGTGGACAGAGCACGACAAAATAGAAGGGAACATCGGCATTCCCCAAAAATAGATGAAGAGGATATGTGCGGGTTACCGTGCTTTACAAGGAGGGTCCGAAAAACTCGGGTTCCTTTAGGGTTTAAGTTACCCGATAATTTCAAAAAATTCGATGGCCTGCAAGATCCCGAGGATTGGTTAGTTGATTACCTCGAGACGGTGAAGCTGATAGGCGGAACCAGAGCAACAGCCATGTAGAGCATTCAAGTACACCTGAGTGGGGCCGCACGATCTTGGATAAAGAAGCTTCCTCCGGGTTCCATCGACAGTTGGGACAGCTTTGAGGATATATTCGTCAAGAATTTCCGATCCACCTGCAAAAAACCCGCATCGCTAGAAGAGCTAAGGGCGTGTAGACAAAAGCATGATGAGTCAATGAGAAAATACATCCAGAGGTGAAACATCATTAAAAACTCGGCAGAGAACATATCTGACGAGAGAGCAATAGACGCGTTCGTGGCAGGAATTCGACGAGGAGATTTTGTCGAAGACTTGGGGAGAACCAACCCGAGGACAGTATCAGCATTAATGGAGATAGCAAACAGGTGGGCAGATGGAGAAGATGCTGTTCACAATAAATAGCACAGGTCACCGGAGGAGGACCGTAGTCGAAATTTTCAAAATAGACGACGTTTTTCTCGGCAGTACTCGAGTTATGATGCTCCTGGCCAAATATCGGCTAGTTTTCGAGGAAATACTGGAGGAAACAATACAGATGAATATCAAAGGAGCAGCGAGCAGCGAAGCGACAATAGAGATGATTCCCGAAATAACAGGCAAAATAGTGGACCAAGGTTCCAGAGACCATATGTATCTCCCGAGGATATGATGAACGGTCCATGTCAGATGCATTTCTATCTCGACAATAATGGGAAGAGGCAACAGGACATCCAAGGATACGAAATTTTCAAGCAATCTGAGGTTTGCAAGCCAATACTCAAGCAACAAGTAGAAATCCCCAAGGGCCTAGGAGTGAGATCCACCTGCCACCTCCTCCCGCAATTACGGACGAAAATCGGCACCAGCTCAGAATAGCGGCAGCACCACACCCACCTCCATATGTCGACCCCAACTCCAACGGCGCGGTCTCGATGATTCAAAGCTAGGCCATCTAACAGAGCTCGAGCAATCTCGTCAAGTGTTCATGGCTGAGAAGATGCCTCCACCAACGATTGAGTACTTAAATTGGTCGGCAAGACATTGGCTTCACAATAGCGGATCACCCGCAGCAAGTTCCTCGACCAGGGATCAGCACTTATCTTACCAAATGTGATCAGGATTCAACGTATCTCGAGTATTCATAGATGGAGGCAGTACTAAACCTTATGTATGCATACACTAAGGAAAATGAACATATCCCTCGGCAAACCTAAAACCTACTGACACACGTTTCCATGGCATCACGCAGAAGCCAAGTTATCCGGGAAGATCAATCTCGACGTTCGCTTGGAACCCGAGAAAATTACAGGAATAGAAAGGTGGAGTTTGAAGTTGTGGATTTCCGTCGCAATATCATGCCTTGTTGGGACGACCAGCATATGCCAGGTTTATGGCGGTACCACACTACACGTACTGTTATGGAGGTTACCCGACCTAAGGGACCAATTACAGTCAAGGGCAGTTTTGCGTTAGCCGATAAATGCGACAAGGATTTTCATCGATCGTCGAACCTTCGGGATGCAGAATATATGGCGTCAAGGCTAACAATGATTATGATGTGTTGCCGATGTAGGAAGGCCACTAGGGATCCAACCTTTAACACTACCAAGAATTCTAAGAAGGTGCAGATTCACCCGATAGATCCAAAGAAAACGACGTCCATTGCAACAGACATGGACCTCGCATAGGAAAGCGCGCTCGTCGAGTTCCTCCGTGAGCACTAGAAAATCTTCGCATGGTGTCCAGTGACATGCCGAGTACCCAGTGAACTTGCCGAGCACCACCTAAGCTTGGATCCAATAGCGAGACCAATTAAACAACCTTTGCGGCGTTTGAACCAAACCGCAAAGCCATGCTGCAGAGATTAATCGACCGAGAGAAGCTGGTTTCATCGTGAGAGCTACATACGAAGCCACGTGGGTAGCTAACCCTGTCTGGTCCCGAAGAAAAACACGAAAGTCCTTCGCATGTGTGTCGACTTTACGTGTCTCAATAAACACCGTCCAAAGGATCACTTTCCCTCCCAAGGATCGATCAAATCATCGACCCACGGCGGATGTGAACGTCTTTCCTTCTGGACGCATATTCGGTTATAACCAGAGACTAAAAGAAGAGGATGAGGTCAAGACAGCATTCATAACACCTTATGGCGTGTTTTGCTACAAAACAATGCCCTTTGGTCTGAAACGCGGGAGCAACATATCAGCGAATGATGCAGAAATGTCTTGCAACACAGATTGGAAAAAACGTACAAGTGTACATCGACGATGTCGTCATAACAACAAAAGAGGGATCAACATTGATCGAGGACTTAAAGGAAACTTTCGACAACCTCGACAAGTTTTGCCTCGCCGAACCCGACAAAGTGCTCCTTTGGCGTTCCTGCGGGAGAACTTCTCGGGTTCCTAGTTTCAGCAAGAGGGATCGAAGCCAATCCAGAGAAAATTCAAGCTATTGTAACAATGAGGAAGCCAACAAAGTTGAAAGAAATACAACAATTAACTAGGCGAGTCGCAGCTTTAACAGTTCACGCCTGGGAGAAAAGGCGTTGCCGTTTTACGCTTTGATCAAGCAAGGAGAGAAGTTTCAATGGAACGAAGAGGCAGACAGAGCTTTCGAGGATCTCAAGCGCATAATCTCGACACCACCAATCCTGGTGGCGCCCAAGGAGAAGGAACCCCTATTGTTGTACATCGCAGCCACGCCTCAAGTGGTCAGCACAGCACTTGTAGTCGAAAGAGAAGAAGAAGGAAAACTCCATGGAGTACAGAGGCCGGTATATTTCATCAGTGAAGTTTTATCGCCTTCAAAACAGCGGTATCCGCAGTACCAGAAGCTAGCATATGGAGTGTTTACAACCGCAAGAAAATTACGGCACTACTTTTCGGCGCATCCGATAATAGTGGTCAATGAGGCACCTTTATCCAATATATTAAACAATCCAGAAGCTACGGGTCGTGTCTCCCTCTGGAGAATAGAACTTTCCCCTCGGGACATCACGTACGAAAAAGAAAAGCAATAAAGTCGCAAATTTTACCAGACTTCATCGCAGAATGGATGGAGCTACAAAATACGGGACCCCGGATTTATCGAGAACCCGGACTATGAACTTCGACGGTCCAAGAGATTAGAGGGAGCTTGAGCAGGTGTGATACTAATATCACCTGAAGGCGACAAATTAAAGTATGTCTTGCGGATGACGTTCCCAAACGCATCAAACAACGAGGCAGAATACGAAGCTCTCATACACGGGATGAAGATGGCGAAGGCTTGTGGCGCAACTCGGTTAAAAATCTTCGGCGACTCACAATTGGTGGCTCAGCAAGTCATGAATCAATGTGATACAGTCAATGATAGTATGATAGCATATAAGGAAGTATATAACGAGCTAGAGAAGTCGTTTGATGGATGCGAGGTAAATCACATCAGCAGACGAGCAATGACGGCCGATGTTCTTGCAAACATTGGGTCGCAGTGTCTCGCGATTCCACCAGGCGTGTTCTGGAGGAGATAGCTGAGAGATCTACAAAGCCGAAGAAACCAAAGAAGGAGAAGGATAAGAAACCCTCGGGGGCTACAAAAGAAGCACTGGAAGAAGAAGAGGAATCGGACCTAATAATGATGGTGCAAATTCCGTGGATGCAAACATACATATCATACATCTTAAGAAAAGAAATACCCGATGATCCAGTTGAAGCAAGGCGAGTTATCAGACGTTCTAAAGCCTTTACTGTGATCAAAGGGGTGTTGTACAAACGAAGTATTTCGGGAGTGTTACAAAGATGCGTCACACCCGAAGAAGGAAGGCTAATTTTGAAGGATGTACACGAAGGAATATGTGGTCATCATGCAAGCAGAGCTATAGCAGCCAAAGTTTTCGAGCAGGATTTTATTGGTTGACAGCAATCGAGGATGCGAAAGAAATAGTTCGCACTTGCGACGCGTGCCAAAGATTTGCCGCAAAACCTCACTCCCAGCACTGATGCCAATACCGCTGTCTTGGCCCTTTGCTCAGTGGGGTCTCGATATGGTGGGAAAATTGCACAAAGCTTCGCCAGGAGGGTACGAGTACATGCTCGTCGCTGTCGACAAATTCACAAAATGGATAGAAGCAAAGCCGATAAATTCACCAGACGGAGCATCTGCAATCAAGTTCGTGAAAAGTATCGTTTTTCACTTTGGAGTACCTCATAGCATCGTCACGGACAATGGTAGTAATTTTACGTCCAAGGAATTCAAGGCATATTGTGCAGAGGTAGGCATCAAACTACACTTTGTGTCAGTTGCGTACCCGCAGACCAATGGACAAGTCGAGAAAGCCAATGGTATTATCTGCAATGGTATCAAGAAGCGCCTGTTAGCACCATTGGAAAAAGCTCGACATACTTGGCCAGAGGAGTTGCCCAGTGTGTTATGGAGTATTCGAACACCACCAAATACAGCGACACAGGAAACCCCGTTTTTCCTGGTCCATGGAGCTGAGGCAGTACTGCCGATAGAAATAGAGCATGATTCTCCGAGAATCACGGAATATGACTGATACGTCTCAAACGTATCTATAATTTCTTATGTTCCATGCTAGTTTTATGACAATACCTACATGTTTTGCTCACACTTTATAATGATTTTATGCATTTTCCGGAACTAACCTATTAACAAGATGCCGAAGTGCAGCTGTTTCATTTTTTGGTTCCGAAGGCGTTCGGGCAATATTCTAATTACGAAACAAAAGCCAAACATCTTATTTCACCAAGATGGACCAACACCGAAGGGGAGACGGAGAGGGGCCCAGGGCCCCGCACCACGCGGCGCGGCCTAGAGGGGGCGCCGTGTGGTGTGGGCCCCGTGCACCCCTTGCGCCGCCTCTTCGCCTATATAATCTCTCGTGACGTGAAAACCCTATACCAATCGACGAAACTCCGAAAGACTCCTGGGGTGCCGCGCCATCGCGAAACTCCGTTTCGGGGACAAGTCTCTGTCTCCACGCGTCCGGACGGGAATTGCCCCTGAGTCATCTCCATCGACACCACCGCCATCTTCATCGCCATTGCTATCTCCCATGATGAGGAGGAGTAGTTCTTCCCGAGGCTGAGGGCTCTACCGGTAGCTATGTGGTTCATCTCTCTCTCCCATGGTGTGATCTTTATGTGATCATGAGCTTTGTATCACTATTAATCTATGTGCTACTCTAGTGATGTTATTAAAGTAGTCTATTCCTCCTCCATGATGTAATGTTGACAAGGTGTGCATCATGTAGTACTTGGTGTAGGTTATGATTGTAATCTCTTGTAGATTATGAAGTTAACTATTACTATGATAGTATTGATGTGATCTATTCCCCCTTTCATAGCTATTGTTGACAGTGTGTATGCTATGTTAGTACTCGGTCTAAATTGCAACGGTCTATTATGCACTCTAGAGGTTACTTTAATATGAACTCCGGATGTTGTGGAGCTTGTTTACTCCGGCTTGAGGTGTGCTTTTATAGCCCTACACAATGAATGGTGTTTGTTATCCAACAAGAGAGTGTTTGAAGTAGCACAAGTGAAGAGAAGTTATTTATTTATGTGATCATTGTTGAGAGTGTCCACTAGTGAAAGTATGATCCCTAGGCCTTGTTTCTAAGCATTGAAACACCGTTTCCAACAAGTTCTGTTACATGTTCGCTTGCTACCATTTTTATTTCAGATTGTTATTACCACTCATATTCATCCATATCACTTGCATTTTACTATCTCTTCGCCGAACTAGTGCACCTATACATCTGACAAGTGTATTAGGTGTTGGGGACACAAGAGACTTCTTGTATCTTAATTGCAGGGTTGCTTGAGAGGGATATCTTTGACCTCTACCTCCCCGAGTTCGATAAACCTTGGGTGATTCACTTAAGGGAAACTTGCTGCTGTTCTACAAACCTCTGCTCTTGGAGGCCCAACACTGTCTACAGGAATAGAAGCGTGCGTAGACATCAATGACGAAGAAACTTCAAGAAAAGCATTGGAGGACGATGTCGACGCACTTGACGAAGCTCGAGATGAAGTGTTATCACGGGTCACTAAGTACCAGCAGGACCTGAAAAACTACCACAGTCGACGTTTGCGACCAAGATCCTTTCAGGTGGGCGACTTAGTTCTTCGGCTCACACAAAAAGCCATGAAAAACTGGAGTCGCCATGGCTTGGCCCTTACATCGTCACAGAAGTAATCGAAGGAGGAGCATACAGGATAAAGGACAAGAAGACAGGGGTTGCCGAGCCAAACCCTTGGAACGTGGCGCAGCTCAGGCGTTTTTACGCTTGAAATCAAAATATAGTTCCTCCTTTGTAAAAATACAATGTACTGAAATGCTCGCAGACGCACTTTTCCTTTTCAGGGCACCGAGTGGGGCTGAGAAGGTTTTTAATGAGGCGGGCTCGCGGTGCTGCAATATAATAAAGATATTGGTGATATACATCTTCTTTATCGACACACTCGGGGACTTGCACCCAGCAGGTACAATACACATATATACTGTCGACAAAATAGAAACTTGCAAAACAAAAATCTCGCCTTGGTGCAACACACCTCGCAAAACAATATAGATACACAGAAAGAACCAACAAAAAGCTCGGGGGCTTGTTGAAACAAAGATAGTTTGAGATATTTGACAATATACGTATTATTTACAATATATAGGCGTTTTTCGACAGAAAAAAGAAAAACAATAAAGAAATTCTTCAATCAGCATTTAGTATAGCATCTATATTGACTCCCTCGTTATTTGCAGCACCAGTTCTATGTTCAGCATAGGTACCTTTCACAAAGAATTCTGCATCCATCCGAAGCAGTTCGTCCATCATCTCTTCTACTACAGGGGTTACAATGTCGTTGATTTTGTCAATGTTCCTCCTCCGCTTCGCCTGCCTGGCCAGACACTTGGTGACAATTTGAGTCAAGTCTAACTTCGGGTAGCAGATCTGAATCATAATCATGGTGAATCTTGCCCCAGCAGATAGCTGAGCCCGCACAAAATCGTGAATACGAGGGGCATCTCGAAATTTCTCCATCAGAGCAGGAAGAGTTTCTGGTATTTTGTTGCGAGGAAACATGGTACTATAAACTAGAAACAATGTTCTTGTGCAGAAGTCGAGAAAATCGCGGACCTGACTCGCGCGATCTTGAAATCTGACTATTTGGCGAGTACGCTCAGGAGTAACCCAGAAATTGGAACCATGTTGACGAGCAAGCTTGAGAAGCACATTGGTTCGGGCTTCAACACGCTGATCTTCGGCCGCAGTATCCAAAAAAGAACCTATTTAGCGGAAGCATCAGCAAGGAATAAAAGACAGTAAGAACAAAATACAGTATGACAACATTTGCGAAGCGTACCCGTCATATCCAAGCTAGAGTCGTTCATCAGTTGAAGCATATAATTTTCTCGGGAAGCAGCTTCAGTAGCCTCAGCAACCGCAGTCTCCTTCAACGCTATGGCTTCTTTAGCTTGTTGAACAGCAAGTTTTTCATTTTCAGATGATCTTCGAGACTGTTCCATTATCACGAGAGCTTGTTTTTTAATCGACTGTAGTTGTTGACGGAGCTCGTCCAAGTCTTCGTTATGTGCAGCACTCGAAGAACCTCCAATAAATTCGACAGCGGAGGACCTTTTCGAGCAAGACACAGCAGGCAAAGCAGCCGAGGAAGGCACCACGGTATAGTTGTCAAAAATCAACTGGAGAGAAATACTTCGATATCAATAACTCGACAACATAGCTTTTCATTAATAAGGTCAGATATTTACATGGCTATTACAAAGGAGGGTTCCTACTGAACTAGTGGGGCAGTTGTCGCCAAAGCTATTGTGGTGACAGCATCAAAAGAAAAACAAAACAAAATAAGGGACAAAGTGGTCTACTTGACCTCCGGCTTCGATGAACTAGGAGCTGGAGTTGGCTTGCATCCAAGGAAGGCAAGGATTTTCTTTGAGTTTGGCTTGGCAGCCTTAATCAAAGACCGCCACTTCTTCGTCTCCATCTCCTTTACATCGCCAACTTTAGCCCAGTCAATATCTTGTTGGCTGTCAGCAACCAAGGCGATGGTGCCTTCAACACCAATCTTCAGACCTTCTTGTCGAAGACCGAGCCCAAGATCTTCTTCAGAATTGAAGCACTTGGCGAGAGCAGTAAAAGTCTCGGGTTCTTCTTTCTTCACGAAGAAGTAGGGAAAAAGCCGTGACAGACCTGCCCTAGCATCAGCGAGGCCTTGGCGTGCCTCATCTCCATGAATCTCAAGGAGGGAGAGTGCGTCGAGAAGGCGATCACCTTCAGGATTTTCTAGATCATAATCTTGCTGCGTTTTCCCTAAATGAGCAAAAGGAAGCTTGTCAAAAAAGGCGCGCCAGGAAGAATGTGATAACCCGAAGAAATAGAAATGATTTGAGTACTTACTAACAAAACGTCGGCTCTGCAATTCCAAGCGAGTGACGATTTCATCTTCACGAGCAGACTGCTGAGCTATGTTTTCACTTAAAGAAGTTTCTGCGTCGTGAAGTCTTTTTCGAAGATTTTTGACAACGGCGACATTTGATTCAGCTTTCTTGCGGGCTTTTTCGCTTTGCTCCAATTTAAGAGCAAGAGTATCAGCACGTTTGTTAGCATCCGCAAGATTGGCTGGCAAAACAATTGACAGTAACAAATGTCATGATAAAAAAAAAGTGATGATGATGATGGAGAGTTTATTCACCAGAAGAAGCAGCAAAAATAGTACCTTCAAGCTTTTTAGCATGGTCACGGTACCCGATGAATTGGGTACCGAGACGGATAAACTCCTTCATCAGAGGCTGAAAAGAAAATCAGAGAAAGAGAAATCAATATAGGACGTGACAATTCGACAGCAACAAGAAAAGGAGAAGCAAAAAACAAAGGAGAGTCAAAAGCATTGAAATATTTGGAATATAAAAGAAGAGGGGACAACTTACATCATCCATTGAAGGAGTCGTGGAACCACCAACTAGCAGGGTAGGCTCCTTGGCTGGCTCGACCCTAGCTCTCTTTGGTGAAGAGGCACGGGGGCTCGCAACTGGAACAGGATGCTCGATATCTTGCTGAGGAGGCGAGGTTTCGTCCCCATCAGGTTGAGCTTCAGAGACAACTAAAGTACGAGACGTACTCGTTCGAGCAGCCGCGTCGATAGTTGGATTTTCATCCTCGTCACCACTACAATAAATAGGCGACAATATAAGAAACAACATAGACAAAATATCGGGAGCAAACAATAAAGAGCAACAGGAACTTACGAGCTGACAAGGGCATCTTCGTAAGGGTTGAAAGTTGTCCTTTCTTCAGTAGGAACAACTTTTTCGGCAGGAGGTGCACCGGATTTGGAGGTACCGGAATCGGCAACTTCGTCCCTTTTTCTCTTGTTCCTTGGAGAAACAGCAGAGGGAAGAGAGTGTGTCGATACGGTAGCCTCGGATTCAACTTCTTTTTCAGAGGAGGCCGCGGATTTTGGAGAACCCACGACTTCACTCTCAGGGCGAGAAGTACCCTGGTTGTCGTCGCAACAACAGCCTGTTCTTCGACTTCTCCATCTTCAGGAAGAGGAGGAAGAGAAGCTAGAATTGGATGATTCTACAGACAAGGAATGTCGACAAGAAGTTACGCAGTGGGTCAGCAAAATAGTAGTCGACAAATATTAACAAGTCGAGAGGACAAACTAATAGTCGAAGAAAATACCTTGGGGAGGGCGTTGGTGCCACTATATGGCTCCACGCGGCAAGAAGATGGAATAGGATCTTTCTTGTTGAGCGACGAAATTCTTCGGATAAGCTTCTCCAAGTCCTTTACAGAAAGGTCCTTGGAGAGCCTGTCGACATCTTTTTCGCCAGCATACATCCAAAGGGGATTTTTGCGAGCTTGTAAAGGCTGCACTCTAATCCTAAGGAAGTACGCTGTGATCTGGATACCCGACAATTCCTTGCCACGGGTGTTTTGAAGCTCATGGATACGGGACATCAGTGCCTCTGTCGCCGTTTTTTCTTCTTCAATGGCTTCAGCGTCCCAAGAGCGGCGGCGAAGAATCTTGGCACTCCCATCGAAAGGAGCTATGTTGTACTCCGTCGAGTCGGAGCTTTCTTCGTGCACATAGAGCCATCTTTTGCGCCACCCTTGGACGGAGTCGGGGAATTTGACGTCAAAATACTCGACGTCGGGCGAACGCAATAACAACACCGCCTATGTTGTAGGCGATGTTGTGGGAGCCATTGCGGCGGAGACAGAAGATGCGCTTCCACGGAGCCCAATTAGGGTGGACTCCGAGGAAGCACTCGCAGAGGGTAATGAAAATCGAGACGTGGAGGATGGAATTGGGAGTCAGCTGATGCAGCTGCACCCCGTAAATGAAGAGAAGACCGCGGAGAAAATCGTGAATGGGGGTAGAGAGGCCGCGAATAAGGTGGTCAACAAAACTGACCCGATATTCGATAGGAGGCGATGGATAGCTTTCCTCACTAGGGAAGCGCAACGCATCCTTCTTCTTCATGAGCCCGAGTTTCTTCATCAGGTTCAGGTCTTGGTTGGAAATCTTGGATCTCTCCCATTCCAGATCTTCCGCCGCCATCTTTGACTCAGGAGTAATGTGCCTGGTGAGCCGTGCGCGTGGTGGCATTAACAATGGCGTAGGTGCGAAGTGCAAGTGTGGATGAGCTCAGGAAGTGTTGGGCGCAATGGGGGATTTTTGCAGAGGAGAGCAGAGGTGCGGCGCAAGCAAAAGGATGAACGGAGGAGGAAGACGACCTTATATAGAGAATTGGCGAAACGACGCACCGTTGGATGGAATAATTGTGCGGTGGATGCTGTACACGTGGATAAGGGGTAAAAGTGTATTTTCACCATGATGAAAAGGAACAGGCGCTACAGTGCGTGCGCAGAAAAGTGGAGGACGTGTGTCCCCCACTTGCACGACGTGTCAAATTGATAAGGGTTTTGGGCCCGCAAGACAGAGAGAGAGCAGATCGCGTCTTCCCGATACGTGATCGTGGCTATCGTCAGTAATGATGTCACCTTGCTAAGCGAAAATCTCGGCTATGAAGATTAATGAAATTGGCGACAGTAAAAGATTATCGATTATTTCGAAAGCCTTTGATCAAATACAAGTTTTTGACCAAATGCTCGGGGGCTACTTTTGAAAAAAAGAAAAAGTTTGAGTATGACAAAATAGAAATGGCGAGAGCCTATGATCAAACGCAAGCATTTGTTTATAGCCTCGGGGGCTACTCCCATCGGGAGCGCTGGTCACGCACCCGATAGATATGAAAAGCTCGAGAAAGAATGACAATATAGCGGCATAAGGCGTTGAGCCTACAACCAAGCACAAGTCCTTGGCTGTAGCCTGGCTACTCCCATCGGAACGCTGTTCGCGTGCCCGATGAAATTATAAAAAGAAGTGAGCATATTTCGAGTTATACAAATAACTCTACATATACTCCCATCGGGAAGGCAAAATAAGTCATCCGTTGACTCAATAAAATGTGCTATTCCAACAGCCGGAAAAGCACTCGACAATATATTCTCAGAGCGCCAAAGTTGCGAATAATCTCTGAATGCCGTAAAACTTTGCGAAGGTAAGACCCCAGATCCGTTCTGAGCGGCGTGGCGCCATTTCTAACATCGGTTTGCTACTTTTTTCCGTATCAACAGATACGAAGAAAAATCCTAACGGACGCGTTAGGTACCCGATAAAATATGACTGGACTCGACAGAATGGTAAGACCTTAAGCGCTCGTCGAGTTAACACAAGATCCCGAGATCATGTCCAGGGACGTGATCTTGAAGTAGGTTTTTGCGGATTGCCACTAGAGCAGTTAACTAGTACCTGATCCGTCAGATGAACTAGCCCCAACTACCATTATCCCTGTACAATATATAATTGCATATCTAAAGATATGTGATAAGCTTGGCAAAGTTATTGAATAATTATAAAAGTTGGAGATTTTCCCTGATTCTTCGATTCAAGCAAAATCTCGGGGCTACTGACATAGGCATCCCCAATGGGCCTGCTAAAGATGGTACCCGGGGTTTACTGAAGGCCCACGACTCGATGAATATGAAGTTTGGAAGCCCAAGTTAGTACTAAGGAAAGCTAGAGTTGTATTAGGAAATATAGACTTGTAATTTTACGGGACGGGTTAGAAACCCTCCCGGACTCTGTAATTTGTGTATTACGAATCCCTCGGCTCCGCCTCCTATATAAGGGGGAGTCGAAGGACAAAGAAAGGATCGATTCATTGTCTCACAAAACCCTAGTTTTCATAATCATCGAGTACTTTTCGGCTGAAACCTTCGAGATCTACTTGCCCTCTACTTCCGACTAAAACCCTAGTCTACAATCTGTAGGCATTGATAAGTTAATCCCTTGTCACTAGGTGAAAGAAAAATTCGCTCGCAAACCAATATAAGTTGTTTTACAATATACATAGTGCTTACAATACACAGATTTTTACTATCAAGAAAAATTCGACAAGAAAAAAGGAAACTTTCAGTTATCACCTATCAGGTCGTCTATGTTTACTCCATCAGTGTCAGCAGTACTATTCCTATGCTCAGCGTAACTACCCCTCACGAAGAATTCAGCATCTAGTCGAAGTAATTCATCCATCATCTCCTCAGCCACAGGGGTTACAGCATCGTTGATTTTGTCGATATTCCTCCTCCTTTTCGCCAGTTTGGCTTGACACCTTTCAACAATTGTGGTCATATCTAACTTCGGGTAGCAGACCTGCAACATGATCATGGCAAACCTTGCACCAGCAGTCAATTGGGCCTTCACAAACTCATGGATCCGAGGGGCATCCCGAAATTTGTTCATCAGATCAGGAAGAGTCTTCGGTGGGGAGTTGCGAGGAAACATGGTGTTGTAAACCAGGGCCAACGTCTTTGTGCAGAAATCAAGAAAATCACGGACCTGACTGGCACGGTCTTGGAATCTGACGATTTGTCGGGTAGGATCGGGCGTAGCCCAAAAATTCGATCCATGTTCCAGAGCAAGTGCGATGAGTACATTGGACCTGGCTTCAACTCGTTGATCTTCAGCGGCATCATCCAGAAAAGAACCTATCCAGCAAAAATTTCAGTGAGAAATAGAAAGTAAGGAGAATAAGGTAGACAAGTTCAAATTTACGAAGCACACCTGCCATATCCAAGCTAGCGTCAGTCATCAATTGAAGCATGTAATCCTCTCGCGAAGTAGCTTGTGCAGCTTCAGTAACCGCATCCTCCTTTGAAGCTAACGCTGCCTGGGCCTGTTGAAGAGCAATTTTCTCTTTCTCGGAAGATTTTTGAGACTGTTCCATTATTACGAGAGCCTGTTTTTTCATCGATTGGAGCTGCTGTCGAAGTTCGTTCAAATCTTCTACTGGATCAGCGTTCGAAGAATCTTCAATAAACTCGTCAACGAAAGTTTTCCTTGAATAGGAGGAAGCGGGTAAAGCATCCGAAGAACGAGGCACCACGGTATAGTTGTCAAAAACCAACTGGAGAGAAAATTTCGACATCAATCATTTTTGGCAAAATAGCTTTCCATTAAGTCATTGGGATATTTACATGTTCATTACAAGAATTGGTCCCTAGTGAACCAATGGCAAGCTGCCGCGATACAGTACTAAGGCGGCAGCATCAAAAGAAGCACAAAATGAAAAAACAAAGACAGGATGGTCTACTTGACCTCCGGCTTCGCAGAACTGGGGGAAGGAGCTGGCTTGTATCCGAGGAAGGAGAGGACCTTCTTCGAGTGAGGCTTAGCAGCCCTAATCAAGGATTGCCACCTCTCGGTCTTCATCTACTTCACCTCACCAACCTTCGCCCAGTCGATGTTTTGCTGGCTTTCGGCGACCAAAGCTATGGTGCCTTCAACGCCAATCTTCAGGTTCTCTTGCCGGAGGTTTAACCCAAGGTCTTCTTCGGGAAGGAAGTGCTTGGTAAAAGCAGCGAAGGTGTTGGGTTGTTCCTTCTTCGGGAAGAAGTATGGGAAAAGACGCGAAAATGCCGTCTTAGCATCAGAGATGCCGCGGCGCACTTCATCCCCATGAATCTCAAGGAGAGAAAGAGCGTCGAGAAGACGGTCATCTACGGGCTTTTCAAGTTCAAAGTCCTGGCTCATCCTCCCTGCTGAAACAAATCTCGGATTACCAACAAGAACACAAAAAAGATAGTGTTGGGAGCAACTCGATCAAAGTGATTCGCGAACTTACTGACAAAACGTCGATTTTGTGACTCTAAGCGGGCGATGATATCTTCCTCTCGAGCAAGTTGCTGGGTTGTGTTGTCGCTTAAGGCAGTTTCAGCGTCATGGAGTCTTTTTCGAAGACTCTCGACAGAAGCAGCGTCCAGTTCAGCCTTTTCGCGAGCTTTTTCGCTTTGCTCCAGCTTGAGGGCAAGGTCATCGGCACGCTTATTAGCTTTGGCGAGAGCCTCTATTAAAAGAAAGAATGACAATGTTACGACAAAATAGCAAAGGGAAAATTCACTCGACAGGAGGAAACAAGAGGAATACCTTTCAAATTATCGACAGTATCACGGTACCCAATGAATTGAGTACCAAGGCGGATGAATTGACCCATTAGAGGCTGACCAAAAAAGAAAGTTCCGAGAAAAGGTTAAGAGGGGAAAAACAAGTCAGCAGGAGAAAAATAGTTGTAAGGACACTCACGTCATCTAAAGGAGCAGTTGTCGAACTCCCGGTCAAGAGAGCCGGTTCTTGGCCACGTTCAAACCTCGCCCTCTTTGGCGAGGGGGCTCGGGGGCTAGTGGTAGGAGTCGACGTCTCCAGATTTTTCTGAGGGGGAGAGGTTTCCTCTGCCACACGATGAGTTTCCGAAAGAACCAATGTTTGCGACGTGCTCGTGGGAGCAGTCACATTAACAATAGGTTCCTCTTCGTCGCCACTATGCACCAAAAATAGTATGAGACAAATCAAAAAAGCAATGTACTTAATGAAAAAGACGACAGAGACTTACGAGCTAACGAGGGCATCATTGTAAGGATTGAAAGCTTCCTCTTCCTCGGGGGAAGTTTCTTCGGCAGGGGATTCATCGGCTTTGGAGGTGCCGGAGTCTGCGACCTCATCCCTTTTCCTTTTGTTCTTTGGGGAAGCTGCGGAAGGGAGAGAAGGCATGGACTCGGAAGCCCCAGAATCAGTTTCTCTTTCAGAGGAAGCCACGGATTTGTGAGAACCCGCAACTTCACTCTCAGGGCGAGAAGTACCCTGTACATCGTCGGCAACGATGTCTCGATCGTCGACCTCCCCACCTTCAGGTAAGGGAGGCAACGAGGAAGTGACTTGGTGGTTCTGTGAAAGGAAAAACAATAGCAAAAGAAATTTGAGGACATAAGTCAACAGCAAAATAACAAGATAGCAGTCGAAGTTTTAACCCAAGTCGAGAAAACAAGATAAGCGATATAGGAAATACAAAAATTCGAGAGGCAAGTCTACTTACTTGGGGAAGAGCGTGGGCACCACTATATGGCTCCACGCGGCAGGAGGTTGGCACTGGATCTTTCTTGCTCAACGACGAAATACGCCGAACAAGCTTCTCCAAGTCCTTCACAGAGAGATTTTTGGAGAGGCGGTCGACATCCTTCTGGCCAGCATACATCCACATGGGGTTTTTGCGAGCTTGTAGAGGCTGCACCCTAATCCTAAGGAAATAGGCGGTGATTTGGATACCCGACAATTCTTTGCCTCGGGTATTTTGCAGCTCATGGATACGCTTCATCAGCGCTTCTGTCGCCGTTTTTTCTTCTTCGGTAGCTTCTGCGTCCCAGGAGCGGCGGCGAAGAATTTTGGCGCTTCCGTCAAAGGGAGCGATGTTGTATTCCTGTGAGTCGGAGCACTCCTCGCGGACATAGAGCCATCTTTTGCGCCACCCTTGAACGGAATCAGGGAATTTGACATCAAAATACTCGACGTCAGGGCGGACATAGATAACAACACCACCTATGTTATAGGCGATGTTGTGGGAGCCGTTGCGGCGAAGGCAGAAAATGCGTTTCCACAGGGCCCAATTTGGTTGGGTCCCGAGAAAGCACTCGCAAAGGGTGATAAAAATCGAGACATGGAGAATGGAATTGGGAGTCAGCTGGTGCAGCTGCAGCCCGTACACAAAGAGCAATCCACGAAGGAATTCGTGGATAGGGGCGGAGAGACCGCGGATGAGGTGGTCGACGAAACTAACCCGATATTGGATGGGGGGCGTTGGGAAGCTTTCCTCGCTGGGGAAGATCAGCGCTTCCTTCTTCTTCATCAGGACGAGCTTTTTCATCAGATTGGTGTCCTGATTGGAGATCTTGGATCTCTCCCACTCGGAAGCTCCTAGATCTGGCGCCGCCATGCTTGCTTCGGGAGTGCTATGCCTTGTGAGCCTTGACCGCGGTGGCATCAACAATGGCGCTGGAGAGAGTAAGGATGTGGAGGAGAGCAGGAGCTCTTGGTCGCAGTGGAGGTTTTTTGCAGAGAGGATTTGAGCGCGGCGCAGCGAAGGGATTACCGGAGGAAGAAGAAGATCCTTTATAGAAAACCTACGAATCGATGTGCCGTTGGATGCAGAAGGAATGGATTCGATGGCTTACACGTGTCTCCATGGGTAATAAGGTCTTTTTACTGCGATGGAACTGAACAGGCGCCATAGTGCGTGTGCCAGAAAAAGCGGAGGACGTGTGTCCCCCACTTGCGTAACGTGTCACAAATCGCAGACTTTCGGACCCACAAGTCAGCGATAGGACAAGACTCGCGTCTTCCCAATACAGTGATCGTGGCTATCGTCAGCATTGACGTCATCCCATTGGGAAATTTCGACTTCAGTTCAATAAAGTTTGGCGACAAAGAAGCCCTTGTGGTTTGGACAAAATAATCTCGGGAGCCTTTGATCAAATACAAGTTTTTGTTCAAATGCTCGGGGGCTACTTTTGGAAAAGCAGTTGATATTTGGCAAAGATTAAAAAGTTGAGCCTATAGCCGAATATAAATACTCGACTATAGCCTCGGGGGCTACTCCCATCGGGAGCGCTGTTCGCGCACCCGATAAAGATGGAAGCATTAGAAAAATCGACAATATAGCGATTGAAATTAAAAAGGTGAGCCTACAACCAAGTACAAGCACTTAGCTGTAGCCTCGGGGGCTACTCCCATCGGGAACGCTGCTCGCGTACCCGATGAAAATAAAGAAGTCATGATGAGCATACTTCGAGTTACGATATAACTCTTCATATACTCCCATCGGGAGGACAAGATAAAAAATATATATGGCATCCATTGACTCGAATAAATGTGCTATTCCAGCAGCCGAAAAAGGCACTCGACAATATATTCTCAGAGCACCTCAGTCGCGATTTAATCTCTGAATGCCGCAAAACTTTGCAAAGGTAAGACCCCGGGATCCATCCTGCGCGGCGTGGCATCGCACCAGAATGCGCTCTGCTACTTTTTTCCGTATCAACAGATGCGAAGAAAAATCCTAACGAACGCGTTAGGTACCCGATAAAAAGCAAACTGGAGTTCGACATATGGAAAGACCTTAAGCGGCACATGTCGAAACTACACCAGTATACCGAGATCATGTCTGGGGACTTGGTCTTGAAGTAGGTATTTGTGGGATTGCCACGAGAGCAGGTAACTGGTACCTGATCCGTCAGATGAACGAGCCCCAATTACCAATTTCCCTGCACAATATATGATAAATTTATAAATACATCTAATAACTCGAAGAAATCCGGTGTTAATTGTAACGATTGAGATTTTCCCTGATTCTTCGATTCAAGAAAAATCTCGGGGGCTACTGACATAGGCATCCCTAATAGGCCTGCCGAAGTTGGTACCCGGGATTTACTGAAGGCCCATGACCCGAAGATTATGAAGCTCGGAAGCCCAATTATGAGTTAGTTTGGAAATATAGAGTTGTATTAGGAATAATGAGATTTGTAACTTTACGGGTCAAACTCAGAGAGTCCCCCAAAATCTGTAACCTTGTGTAATACGAAATCCTCGGCTCCGCCTCCTATATAAGGGGGAGTCGAGGGACAAAGAAAGGATCGATTCATTGTCAACACAACCCTAGTTTTCTAGCAGTCGAGTACTTTTCCGGCTGAACCCTCGAGATCTACTTGCCCTCTACTTCCGCTAAAACCCTAGTCTACAATCTGTAGGCATTGACAAGCATACCTTGTCAGGGCCGCCGCCGACTCGCCGCCCGCCGCCGCCCCTCGCCCCGGCCGCCGCTTCGCCTCGCCGTCCGCCTCCGTCGCGCCCGCCCGCCAGTCTCCGTCTCCGTCTCAGTTTCGTCCCGTAAAAAAAGAGCTATGTTTTCCTCGTCGGGCTATCTTGCGATTTCTCGTTGCCCGGTGATTTTTGATGGCGCGAATTACCCTGATTTCGCTGCCTTTATGCGTGTCCACATGCACGATCTTCGTATTTGGGGTGTGCTTTCTGGCGAGGTCCTCTATCCGCCGCGCCCCACTGCTCCTACGACGCCTATTCCACCGACGCCCATTGCCCTTGCCCCCGATGCTACTCAGGAGGTCAAGGATGCAGCCAAGAGTGCTGATGATACTGCTCTGGCTGAGTATGACCGGAAGGTCCAGGAGTATTCTACCGCTGCTGCGACGTACCGCTGGATCCGACCGACTACACTCGTGGATAGATGAGGATGCTCGTGCTTCGCTGTTCTCACCTGTTCGCTCGCATGTCGCTGAGTTCATGGGTCTTCCCACCGTTGCCGCAGTGGGCTTTTCTTCGTCGCATCCCACTGGGATGCTCTTTACCCGTCGTGGTTCGCCAGGAGCATGCTCTTCAGCAAGGTGATTCCACTATTGATGAGTTCTATACTCGGAGTGCTGCTATTTGGCATCAGCTTTGTGATCCGTGTGTGCCATCTGTCCGTCGTTCGACGTGCGCCGGATCGGAGTTTCAGCGTATTTGAGTTCTTGTCGCGCTCCGCAAGGAGTTTGAGCCTCGTCGTGCCCACTGCTTGCCCGTGGTCGTGTTCCGCTCTCTGAGGTACTTGCTGAGCTTCGTGCTCATCTTCGTGGTGCTGGTCTTCTTGAGGTTCCTCTGTACTTGCTGCTCGTGGTCCTCCCGTGTCGTCGCTAGTGGTCCTCCCGTGCCGCCGGCTTCGTTGCGGTCTCCGCATCGCCGATACTTTCTCCTCGGTCCAGCCGAGTCAGCCTCGGCAGCCTCGTGGTCCGCCCGCCGCACGTGCTCTTCAGATCTTCCAAGTTGCACCGTCCGATCAGACATTATCCGTGGTCTTCGTGGTCTGTCGCTGCTGTGCTCTTCCTCGCGGTACTGCGGTTCTGTGCCTAGCTCTTCGGCACCGCGCGACCACCATCTTCTACATAGTCGTACGTCATCCCCGTGGTATCTGGATTATGGAGCTTTTCATATGACTTCGCGTCTTCTATTCTTTTGCTCTTTGCTCTCTTATTTCTCATGTCCGTGTTATCACGGCTGATGGTACCTCTCTTCCTGTTTCCAGTAGAGGCACCCTCTCTACTCCCTCTTTCTCTGTTCCTGACGTTTCTCATGTTCCTAGTCTTAAGATGAATGTTTTTTCTGCTAGTCAGCTGACTGATTCTAGTTGTCACGTCATTCTTGACGCTGATTCTTGTGCTTTTCAGGACCACCGTACACAGGCCCTGGTTGGAGCTGGCCCTCGCAGCCTTGAGTCTCCGGGCTATGGGAGTTAGATCGCGTTCCATCCGCCGACACTTCATCTCGCTTCTTCCGCGTTGCGTCATCGGCTCTTTCAGAGTGGCATCATCGTCTGGGTCATCTTTGTGGCTCCCGTTTATCATCATTAGTCCGTCGTGGTCTTCGGGGTGTCTCAGAGATGTGTCTTTAAACCGTCAGGGTTGTCTGTTAGGCAAACAGATTCAGCTTCCTATCCTACTAGTGTGTCTGTATCTCAGAGACCATTTGATTTAGTTCATTCAGATGTTTGGGGTCCGGCTCCCTTTGCTTCAAAAGGGGGCCATCGATACTATATTTTATTCATTGATGATTTTTCTCGATACACCTGGTTGTTTTTTATGCGCTCTCGCAGTGAGGTGCTCTCTATTTATCATCGCTTTGCGGCCATGGTTCGTACTCAGTATTCCACGCCTATTTGTGTGCTTCGTGCTGATTCTGCAGGTGAGTATATCTCCCAACACCTGCGTTGTGTCCTTGCTGAGCAGGGCACCCTCGCTCAGTTCTCGTGTCCCGGCGCGCATGCTCAAAATGGTGTCGCCGAGCGTAAGCATCGTCATATTCTTGAGACTACCCGTGCTATGATGACTGCTTCCTCTCTTCCGCCGCATTTCTGGGCTCAGGCTGTCGCTACGTTGACTTACCTCATTAACATTCAGCCTTCTGCTGCCCTTCAAGGTGGCATTCTTCTCGAGAGTCTCTGTGGTAGTTCTCCAGACTACTCGACTCTTCGTTTATTTGGTTGTGTTTGCTATGTCCTCCTACCTCCTCGCGAACACACCAAATAGACCGCTCAGTCTGTTGAGTGTCTTTTTCTCGGATACAGTGATGAGCATAAGGGCTATCGCTGTTGGGACCCCGTTGGTCGTCGGATGCGCATCTCTCGTGACGTCACGTTTGATGAGACATGTCCCTTCTATCCTCGCCCCACCTCTGGTACCTACCCGGTGGATGATATATCTTTTCTTCTATTTCCTGATGCACCTCCCGCTGTCCCTTCTCCTCGACCCCTTAGTTCTGATGCGCCCGCACCCTCTTCGACCTCGTCGCCATCCTCTCCTTCGTCTAGTTCCCCTAGTTCTCCTCGTTCTCCGGCTTCGGACCCTTCCTCTGATGTTCCTTCTTCCTCTTCTTCCGATGAGTCGTCTTCCGCTGATGAGCTTCCCTCTTCACGGCATGTTCGTCAGCGTCGTGCTCCAGACCGTTACTCTCCTAGTCGCATGGTCTCTCGTTGCCTCCGAGCCGACTTCTTATCGGGATGCCGAGCGTCATCCTGAATGGCAGCTTGCCATGGCTGAGGAGATTGCTACGCTTGAGCGCACTGGCACCTGCGATCTTGTTTCTCCCCCTTCTGGTGTTCGTCCTATCACGTGTAAGTGGGTCTATAAAATTAAGACCCGCTCGATGGATCTCTTGAGCGCTATAAAGCGCGTCTTGTGGCTCGTGGTTTTCAGCAGAGCAGGTGACTATGATGACACTTTTGCCCATGTGGCTCATATGACCACCGTGCGTACTCTTCTTATTGTCGCTTCTGTTCGACGCTGGTCTGTGTCTCAGCTTGATGTTCAGAACGCTTTTCTTAATGGCGAATTGAGTGAGGAGGTTTACATGCAGCCTCCTCCTGGGTATTCTGTTCCCAATGGGATGGTTTGTCGTCTTCGGCGTTCTCTTTATGGCCTCAAACAGGCCCCTCGTGCCTGGTTTGAGCGCTTTGCCTCCATGGTGACTGCTGCTGGTTTCTCTCCTAGCGTTCATGATCCAGCGCTATTTGTTCACACTTCTCCTCGTGGACGCACTCTTCTCCTTCTCTATGTTGATAATATGATCATTACTGGTGATGATCCTGAGTATATTGCCTTTGTCAAGGCTCGTCTTCGTCATTTCTTATGACTGATCTTGGTCCTCTTCGCTATTTTTTTGGGATTGAGGTCTCCTCCACTTCTGATGGCTTTTCTATCTCTCAGGAAAAGTATATTCAGGATCTTCTTGCTCGTGCATCACTTGGGGATGAGCGCACTGTTGAGACTCCTATGGAGCTTAATGTTAAGCTTCGTCCTACTAATGGTGATCCTCTTCCCGATCCGACACGTTATCGCCATCTTGTTGGGAGTCTTGTTTATTCGTCACTCGTCCCGATATCTCTTATCCTTCATATTCTGAGTCAGTTTGTCTCAGCTCCTACCACTGCTCACTACAGTCATCTCCTCCGTGTTCTTCGTTATCTTCGTGGCACGATCACTCGTCGCTTTTCTTTCCTCGTTCAGCTCTCTCCAGCTGCTACTTGGATGCTACATGGGCGAGTGATCCTACGGATCGTCGTTCGCTTTTTGCTTATCGTGTGTTTCTTGGTGGTTCGCTTGTTGCTTGGAAGACGAAGAAACAGGTAGCGGTTTCCGTTTGAGTGTTGAGGCTGAGCTGCGGGCTATGGCTTTGTTGATTGCTGAGGTGACCTGGTTACGGTGGTTGCTTTTTTGGGAACTCGTTACGACACCCACTCCACTTTTGTCCGACAGTACAGGTGCTATCAGCATTGCACGTGATCCCAGCATGAGCTTACCAAGCATATTGGTGTTGATGCTTTTTATACACGTGCTCAGGTGCAGGCTCAGGTTGTTGCGCTTTATTATGTGCCTTCAGACTTGCAGTTGGCGGATTTCTATACAAAGACACAAACTCGAGCGCAGCATGACTTCTTACTCTCCAAACTCAGTGTTGTGGATCCATCATGAGTTTGAGGGGGGGGGGGGAGTGTTAGATGTATATATTGTATATTGTAGTTTCCCCATATGTTAGGGGGCTTCCTGCATATTTACACATGTACCTGTACTATATGTTGTGGCCTTTGGCCCCCTGGTAATACATCAAATCTATTACCCTAACAGTGTGTTTGTCAATGTTTCCTCATTCGCCCGTCGGCTGATTGTTGTTGTGTTGTGCCTTAGTGAAACATAATACTTCCTCCCGCCCATGGATCATGTGCAAGATTTGTTAAAATTTGAATTTATCTAACTACTATTTAGTGTCTAGGTGCAACCGAATTTAGACAGATCTTCAACATGTTTCGTGGGACGGAAGAAGTACCAAAGAAGAGATGCTATAAATTTATTTGGTCTCCAGCTGTAATCGCACGGGTATTTAGCTAATATATAGACAATTGCACATGATATGTAACATAATGTAAGTGATTTAAATTTTACTGCGTAATACCGAGGAAGGGGATAATGTGCAGGTACTTTTTCCCCATTTGCCATGCTTCATGTCATATCCTGAAAAGAGCTGCTACTCTAACCATAGAAAAATATCAAGAGAGAGCTCACAGGAGACGATCCTATAGTTAGTTTGGTAATGGATCGAACAGAATGGTGATCGGACTACGGACGGAGTATTTGCCGTTGCGGGAGACCTAGCACAGTCTTCCCTCCGCCGTGCTATTGGTGGCGGCATTGACACCTCTTGTCAACTTCATGGTGAAGTCATTCCTCCGTAGCATAACCCCGAGTGTCAACGTGTTTTCAAGTGATCTTATACCAAAAGCATTTTTTCTCGACGATTCGATAAACCTAGGCCTCCAGGGAAAAATACAACAATACTACAACCCGATAAGCTGGATTGAAGGTATTACTAGCGGCATGTTACAACACGCTACACCACCGGTAATGCATTTATCCGCGGTACGGCCAGACAAGATCAGGCCGCCGATAATATCCAAACGGATATCTTCTCACAGCCACTCATTTTACTCTCCTCTCCACACATTGTGTGCTTCCACTTCGATCTACTCAACACCATCGCTGAACTACCCCACGCCAGGCGACGATGACCTGTTGTTCGCCCAGACCTGTGCCACCACGCAAGGCCACGTCCACGTCTCCGGCCCTCGGTGAGTCCCCTAAATCAGCACCACCGGGCGGATACGTCGACAGTGTGGTTCTGGTGACAAAAAAATAGCGGCGCCCGCACAATGTTGCTTGTAATTGATGAATGGTCGGTGATATTGGTTAATTTTGATGGATTGATGAATTGTGACAAACTCCAATTTTTTCTTGCAACTTATGATTGTGTATATGCATGTGTGTGTTGTGTGGTGCTGGCGATCGTAGCCGAGGCGACCTTCTGTGGTTGCCCGCAAACCATTTCGTGGGTTCTTTTTCATTTTGCAGACGAGTGTCAATCTTTTGGCGTGAACTTATGATGCTTTTATTTATGAATTACATATCTTGTGATGCTCGATATGCTTTTTATATGTTTTTTTAGATACACTTTTTTGTATGTTGATAGATGAAGCAGTCGTCGTACACGCAACGACCTCTTAAAATATGTATGCACCGTAACTATTTGCCGGTTCAGCTGCATGCCGAATAAATCGCGGAGGGTTAGGTTCGGAAAAATCAGAACAATTCTAACTTGTGTCTTACGATATACTAGAACATAAAGGCGCGCGTTACTACGCTCGTTCATCTTGAAGGAAGGTAGATAAATATTCGAGAGTATTTGGATAGTCTGACATATGAGAAAATCCAACAGTTCAAAATACAAAGCCTACATATACATGGTGGGGCCTAAGTTATAGTTGTAACTTGCGAAACCCGACACTCAGAAATGACACTGCTTTAATATATGGCATTTGCGATAACATGGCATTGGTCCGAAGCATCTGGCCTATTTTAAACGTGTGGAACTAATCTTTCATCTACAGGAAGTAATAACTTTAACAGAGATAATCATAAATAATACTCAATGAGAAACAGTATAGCAAGAAGGAAATGGGGAACGTACTTAAGGAAACAAGTTAGCTACGTGAACAAATTGATCTTCAGTGGGATGAATCAAGCAAACTGTTCATGGCAACATCGCAATGAAGATAAGACTATAGGCAATAAGATGGTCACTCAATCTAAGAAGTTACTAATCATTGTCTAAAAAAATTATCGACGTGGATTTAACTAAAAAAAGTATCACAAACACAGCAACTAAGCAAGCCTCATTGTTGAAGAATTTTCTTCAAAGAATTATGAAATTCACACCATATTGGTATTCCAAGCCCAAAGGACATCAACGATCTCTTCATTGTACGCAGAAACTAATTTGCACCATAAAAGTGTGGCGAAAAGAAGGATTGTTTCAAAAGGTAGATATTTTATTATATTCATCAACTATATAACTTTGCAGAGTTAATCAACACCAATTCAAAGAAGACACCTCAAAAATGAATATTAATTTCCATATAAAAATGAAAGAAAGATCAATATGCACAACTCATAGCTGTTGATTACACTTTGAAGTATATTTACTACCTAGGCCAACTGATTGCAACAATTAAAAAAACAGTCGACTACGTGCTAGTCATGCAAACAAGTATAGTCGAATTGAGCAGCCAATTAGAAGTTCTCGAAGCCAATAGCCTGGACAAACCATGGCCCATGGGATATGCTGTGTCATCTTTGTTTTCTTGCACATGGTGGATCGCCAAACAATGAAACAGATGAAGTTTATCAGCGTATGACACGCTTGCACACTGGAAGGAAGTGATAGAATTCTTTTTTGTACCTGACCAGACCTTGAAATCTTCTAAAGAACATTATATAGAGGGGGTAAAGGTATAAATAGCCACTAGTCATTCCTTCTAAATCTTTAGGAGTGCTTGCTGGACATCGTCTGCAGAAACATGCCTCAACAAAAAAATTGATACCGCTTTTATTATCTGGAGGAAAGAAAGGGCGAAGTATTAACCATAGCCTGAAAATAGGTTATGTCAAGAATTAACCCTTTCAATTACAATTACTGTAATTTTCCCTTGAACAATTGTGCGGTACCCTCTCAATGAATATTCATTTGCATCGAGTTTGCATACATCATTTGTCTATTAATTCAAAACTCTTCTAGGTAGATAAACTGGTGTTGACAATTTTATTACAGCAAGTATGCTACCTATACGTAACCTATAAGGAGAGGCTTCTAGATGAAATCGGAGGAAACCATCAGGAATTTATGTCAAAAATTCATATCTGAGATCAACAACATGGGTTAGTTAACATGTTTGCAATATTTTCCCTGATGAGAAATTGCGGTGAGGGCATGGGAAAAGGAAAGGCAGTAGGTAAAATGCATGTTTTCTTCTAAGATAAAAATCAATCAAGTTGCACACAATACATAACAAATTTGTGGGAAACAATTTCAATTCCAGAAACAGATGCATAGTCTCTGATGAAGGTCACACTCTCCGAATATAGCTCAATAATCCTTCATCAAAGTGCCATCAAGAAGTGTGATGAGATCACGAGAGCTTATGTCTAGCCGGTTCTTTATAGAGCCTCACCATCAAAACTGTGTGCATTATTTCCTCACAAAGCAAAGTCTATTATTCATTCATCAACAATCACCATGACGGCAGGAAAGAGGCGAAGGCCACCTGGTCATGGATTGCATAGTGGGACCAGAAAAGAATCCCCATTATAACGCACTAAACCTGCATAATATACAGAAACCACCTTTGAACTGAACACATTTATCAACTTCTCTTAGCATCTTTTTTTTTCTGAATTGCTTGTACGGTTTCAAGAATAGTGCAGAACAAAGAACTTAGTTATTAGAGTACTATTGCTAATAGCACATACACGTCTATAATATGGAAGCTCCTAAGAAGTGCATGTTCACAATCAAAAACCACAACTCAATATCTACCAAATAGAGTAGTGACAGTGATAACCAAGGAGAAGAAAAGCAAAATACCAGAATATTAAATCTCGTAGTTCATGTGTCCCTTGGATAGTGTCCATCAAATATCAACCACGCAAGAAGCATAACACATTTATCTCTTGAGGTAGGAACAAAAATCCAATAGCTTATTAGCCTCTCAGAAGTAAATCATCACATCTTACAGTATGCATTGTATTATACTATTCTTCCATTAAAAAGAGCATTTCCAATTATTCCAGCACTCTGTTTACTCATATCATTTCCATCCAGCACAATCGAAAGAGATAATTTTGACACTTACTAATCATGAATCTGCAGCAAATTAGAAGATGGCAACAGCTCTGTTTTGTCTACTTTGTAGTAGTCTAGTAGCACCTGGTGGACAAGTTAGCAAGTAAACAGAGAGATCAGTGATCAGAGTGGTAGTTCTGAAAGTAAATTGGACTTGAACGAACTCGTAGAGGGTGAACAAACTTGGGAACTGAAGAAGGACAGGATAAACATCCGAGTAGCACGAGGGTGACATTGTCGTGGATCTGCACAGCCAGGTTAATCACACAGCGGGGAACTTCCTGCAATCCCATGAATAAATGAGTCCTGCAAACGTAACAAAACACATTTTGTGATATGAAACGAGGACTACTTCTAGCAAAGCAACCATCTGACCATTGGAATCAAATGGACCATGTGGAAGAGAGCATGAGTGGAAAGAACACGCAATAGAAAATTTTATACTACAGATCGAAGAAGTGGAAGGGGCGACCCACCAACACTCTCCCTCGATGCAAATTAATGGAGGAACAACGAACGCCAGGCAAACCAATAACACCACGCCGCCGCCAGGAAATCAATCCTCCGTTACTGGAAGTCTGGAATCTAACCTTGGAGCTGACCAGATGAAGCCCAATGGACATGAGCGCTGACCGGCACCAGATTGGAAGAGAAAACAGACGTAGCGCACAAGCACGGCCCTCCAATACACCACGATTGGGCTGTTTCTTCTCGGCCCGATTAAGCACAGGATACCCAGATCAATTTCAGGAGAAGCAGCCCTTTTTATGTCGATAGGCCGCAACGCGAGGCTGGCCGCGGTAAAATGGATGGAGCAGCGGTCGGTGGGACGATTAGAAGATCTGAGACGTTCAACGACGCGATCGGACGGCCAAGGGAGTCAAATCGCTGTGATGGCTCATAGATAGTTCCATTATACTGTTAACTAATTTGACAAAAATTGCAAAACAAATTACTCCATCCTACCCATATTAAGATGCATATTAGTTTTGGGCAAAGTCAAACTTTGTAAACTATCAAATGTACAGAATTTTTTTATCAACATTTATAACATTAACTCAATATTTTTAGAACCATCATGAAATATATTTTCATATTTTATACATTTGGTATTATAAAAGTTTATATATTTATATATATAGTTAAATAAACTTTATGAAGTTTGACTTTGACCAAAACTAATATGCATCCTAAATTAGAAAGGAGGGAGTATGAACTACTATGATCTAATCAACTGAACAGAGGAAGTATACGACGGTACTGTATTAATTATCTTGTAGACTCATGTTACGATAGTCTTGCATAAAGAGCCTGAAGCCGTACTCCGCCAACGTCCTGTCGACGTCGCACCCTTGTCACCAGGCCCGCCGGCCAACGCGGTTGAAGCGACCGGCCGAGCGCATGAGCTCGATGTCTCGCTCGTCTTGGAACCGCCACGGCCACGCCGGGCTGTTCCGCGCGTTCTCCGGCAAGCTTCGCTCGGCCGGCGCCATGTGCGCCCGCCGCTCGGCGATGAGTGCACGCGTCTCCCGTCCAGGCGGTGGTGGCGGCGGGACGGAGTAACCGGCGTTCGACAGGTGCCCTCCGTGCGGCAACTTAAACTAGATCGGCACCGGGATGCGCTGCCAGTAGAGGACGTCGGCCTCGTCGTAGGTGAGCTGCAGCGAGCGGAGCATGCCACCGACGCCGCTGTCGCCGGCCTCGGCATTGTGCGCCATCGCGTGGTTCTGTCTGGTGGTGAGAGTGTCGCGCGGCATCTGAGTCTGAGATCTTGGTGGCGGCTAGGGTTGGACGATGGGGAAGAAGAGCAGCGCGTCGGTGGGGTTTTAAAGGGCGGCGGCGGACGTACATTCAAGGCGCTTGGGGAAGGTGGGTGGACGCCGCATGGCCAGTCGCCTCCTCGTCGGAACCGCGCGATGCAATTGACAACGACGACCGTACAGTCAGCGTCGTTTTAATGTGACCCGTCGCCTCCTATCACTGCCTAGGCGGCCCCACCGACGAAAACCCCCGTGGCGCTTGGCGCCGACGCGCCCGATTCGCGCTCTTTGTGAAGGGACTGGTACGGAATTGCTGCGCTTCTATTGGGCTCGAAACCTCGCCGGCGCTTTTTGGGACGCGCCGGTGTGAGCCCAAAAACACCGCCGAGCCTCAAAAAGCATGCTTTTATATAGGGGAAAAGCCCCAGGAACAAGCGTCTACAGTAAACCGTGCAGCTTTTATATAGGGGATAATATATTAAATGTAGGTAATGAGTGCATGTTACTGCACGCCGTGACCGACGGCTTTCAGATGCATGATTGCCAACTTGCCCGACCGGCCAGCAGGATTCTATTAAAGAGCAGCCCTTGGGCACGGGTCATGGATCGACCAAGCTACCACCAACCAAGTAAAATATTCCACAAGCAATAGCCATGGATCTGGCAACGGGTGCCATGGGCACCCTTCTCCCGAAGCTTGCCGAGCTCCTCAACGAGGAGTACAAGCTGCAGAAGGGGGTCAAGGAAGGCGTCAAGTCCCTGGAGAAGGAGATGCAGAGCATGCACGCTGCCCTCCGCAAGGTGGCCAGGGTGCCGCGGGACCAGCTCGACGAGCAGGTCAAACTCTGGGCAGGGGAGGTGAGGGAGCTCTCCTTCGACATGGAGGACGTCGTCGACAAGTTCCTGGTGTGTGTCGATGATGACACCGAGCCCGCCACCAAGTCAAACAAGCTCAAGAGGCTCACGGAGAAGATGGCCGGCTTGTTCACTAAGGGGAAGGCTCGCCATGAGATCGGTGACGCCATCAAGGAGATCAATAAGCAAGTCCAAGAGGTTGCTAGCAGGCGTGATAGGTACGACATCAACAATATTGTCGCTAATCCTGCGCCTGTGACGACCATCGATCCTCGCCTTCGGACTCTGTACACAGAAGTGACCGAGCTTGTGGGTATTGCTGGAGGAAGAGATGAAGAGGTAATGAAGTTGCTCATGGACGACGGAGATGGCATGTCAACGAAAAAGTTGAAGACTGTCTCCGTTGTCGGATTTGGGGGACTGGGCAAGACCACTCTTGTCAAAACGGTGTTTGACAAGATCAAGCGAGATTATGCTTGTAGTGCTTTCGTACCCGTCGGTCGAAATGCCGATGCGAAGAAGGTCTTCACGGACATCCTTCTTGCTGTTGGCAAGTACGGAAGTCCGCCCACCGGATTGGATGAAAGGCAGCTCATTGACAAACTCCGGGAATATCTCGAGAACAAAAGGTACGCCCATCTCAACAACTGTCACTAACTTATTGATGGCATTTTAATAGATACGTACATCTAAATCTACGACAACTAATATGAAATGAAGTAACTTTCATTTTCTACCTCCTAGTAGCGACCATGTGATGACTTTTAGAAATTCCATAATTTTCCGTTTTAAATTTCGGATTGATTTAACCTCATTTATTGATTATACCAAACTGAAAGAGAAAAAGAAGAATCCACTTGTTTGGACGACCGACCAGATCACTTGGCATCTAGGTTTATCTTTTCAACTTTTCGAGAAATAAAAACATGAGTTAAAAAGCCATGAAAAATTGAAAATAAGTTGTAACTTGTAGTGTATTGAACGCAAAGGTTGCAGCACGCAAAATAAAATGATGTGTATGATAGGTATAGTTACAGTCTAGGAAACATATATATCCTAAATGAAAATATTTACTGCTAGTATGGAATTATACATACAGCTAATTTACTATGAGGTCCTTTGCATACCCCTTTTCATGTAGAAATTTTGAGGTACTTCGAAAATATGCCAAAAAAGGTTCATGCGCAAGGTTTTCATTGTGATGTTCATTAGTTTTTTTCGAATTTTCACCGGGGGGGAGGTTCCCCACCTGAATATATTTGAAAAAAAGGGGCAGACCCCAGATGGTTTGGTTACAGCAGTGAGATAGAGCGACAAAGCGGGTAGAGGGAGGGTTTTTGCTCCCTACACATGAGCTACCCTAAAACATGAGAGCCAAGCATCGACAGAGGCACGGAGGTTGGCCGGGAAGCGGCCGCGCCAAAGCGTGGCATCATCACGACAGAGCTTGAGGAGGAGGGGCAGCGACGGCAGAGCTTCACGAAACACCACCCCGTTGCATTGTTTCCAGAGTTGCCAGCAGCACAGGAGCATGAAAGCTGGGGCAGTGTCGGGGGCGATGGCGGACGGCGGCGTGATCAGGTGCAGCGTCCCAACATGGGCATTCGAAGGGATGACAACTCCAACCGAGGCCCAGAAGGGGGCAACGGCGGGGCAGTGGAAAAGCATGTGGCTTGTCGTCTCCAGCTCGACGCAGCACAGGGGACAATAGGCCTCATCCGAGGGGATGATGGTCTTGCGGAGGAGCAGGTCACGAGTATGGATCCGGGACTGCACCAGGAGCCACCCGAAGAACCGCAGACAAGAGGGGGCGTGGCTGTTCCAGATGAAGGAGGCATGCGGCGAGGCCACGCCGCCGAACCTGCAGAGCTTGTACAGGGCGCCCGTCACCAGCTTGCCTTTGGGCCCGGCGCACAGGGTGAGTCGGCGATCGTCGACAGCGGAGGTGAGCACAACAGGGGCCAGGTGCAAGGGCGCTGCGGACGTCCAGAACTCCTGCACACCGTGGCCTTCGAGCACGTGGTGTGCGAGAAGAGGATGCGCAAGGATGAAGAAAGGCCCCCCCCCAGGCAGCCAATGATCGTGCCAGAAGGAGGTGCGCCGCCTATCCCCAACTGCCACACACGTAGAGGCACGGTACAGCGGAACCAGGGAGGACACGGAGCGCGCCCCAGTGATCACCGGCCGGGGCCGCGCGGGTCTCAACAGCGACGGAGCCGTCGCCAATCATGGACTACCTCCAGGCAGCCCATGGCGAGTCGCCGTTAACGTGGAGGCGATGGAGAAGCTTGACGAGGAGGCAGGAGTTCTGGACGGCGAGAGCACGCACCCCCAGCCCACCCTCATCCTTGGATCAACAAACCTTGTCCCATGCGACCAAACACTTGGCCCCGCTGACGCGCTCGCCCGCATCCCAGAGGAAGGCGCGGCGAAGGGCATCCAAAGCCTTGATGATGGCGGGAGGGAGCTGCATGGCCGCCATAGCATGGGTGGGGAGCGAATCCAGCACCGCATTGACGAGGACGAGGCGGCCGGCCGGAGACAGGAGGAGGGCACGCCAGTCCGAGAGGTATCTGTCTGCTTTTGCAATCAGCGGCACGAAATCGGTGAGAGTGAGCTTCTCCGCGGAGAGCGGGAGCCCGAGGTAGGTTTGGGGGAAACCTTCCAGCGTGCAGCCCAGGGCGGCGGCGGCCAAGCGCATGCCCTCGTCGTCGACGGACATGGGGATGAGGGTGCTTTTGGCGAAGTTGATGACTAGCCCCGTGGCTGCAGCAAAGTCGCCGAGGATGCCCTTGAGTCTCCCAGCGGTGCCATCGTTGGCGCGGAGGATGATCATCGTATCATCGGCCTACTGCAAGACGAGCGGCGAGAGCCCGTCCACGACGGGGTGACGGAGCACGCCGTCGCGTTGGATCATGCGCTGCAGGATATATCAGCCACAAGGAGGAAGAGGTAGGGGGACAGGGGATCCCCCTGCCGGAGCCCGCGCTTGCAGTTGTTCCAGCGCCCCAGGACGCCGTTGAGGAGCACCGCTGACATGGAGGAGTGGAAGATGGCGTCGATCCAATCGCACCATAGCGGCGGGAAACCACAGGCGAGAAGGATCCTGCGCAAACTGCACCAGTCGATGGAGTCAAACGCCTTCGCGAAATCGAGCTTGAGGACGAGGGCGGGAGCTTTGCGTTTGGCACTGCACTGGATCATCTTGGCAGCATACACGAAGTTCTCTGAGATGGAGCGCCCCGCGATGAACCCCGACTGATCCGCGTCGACAATGTCGGCGATCTGCCCCTGCAACCGGGAGGTTAGGGTTTTGTAGACGATCTTCATGTTGCAGTTTTGGAGGGAGATCGGCCGAAAGGCGCTCGGGGGGAGCACGCCGTCACGTTTCGGTAGCAGGACAACGTGCGCCCGATTGATCCGAGCAAGATCAACCTCACCGGCATGGAAGGCGCGCAGGAGGCGCATCACATCGTCCCCCACCGTCGCCCAGTCCGCATGGTAGAAACTTGGGCCGAGGCCGTCCGGCCCGGGGGCACTGGTGCGGTCGAGCCCGTCGACGACGGCCCGGACCTCGGCTTCGGAGAAAGGGGCAACCAGGCGAGGCCCATTGACAGCGGGGGCGCCCTCGTCGAGAGCATCTAGGTCAAAGGCCCAACGCGTGGGCCTGGCGTGGCCCAGGAGCTTGAGGTAGAAGGAGTGCAGCGCGTCAGCTTTGCCCCTGTGCGCGGCGATGATCGCGCCATCGACATCGAGGGAGCGGATCTGGTTCCGGCGGTAGCGGTGCGAGGCCATGGCGTGGAAGAAGCGGGTGTTCTCGTCCCCCTCGCACACGCCACGGAACTTCCCACGCTGCTTCCAGAAGGTGACCTGGAAGCGAGTGGATAGTTCCAACGCTCCCCTCATGAAACTCATCCCTAACATCCATCACTCCCTCCCTCCCTCTCTCTCCGTACCTCGGCTGCTCCCCTTTCATCCACATCCACGGCAAGGCCCCCCGAGCGCATAGTTTAAAACCTGGTCAAACCGAGGCTTCACTGGTTCACTGCCTGGCTTTTTGAGATATAACGTAATAATATACTGTTAGGTTCAAATGAAAGCAATTAGATAATTATGTACGAAAAAATATTCAAAACGGGCAATTTGGCATAATAACTCACAAAATGATGTAAAAAATAGTCAGCAGATGAGCAGCAATGTTGCATGCTTGAAATACTATTGCGTGCACAATTATTTTAAATTAAACATGCAGTGGTTTGAAATATGTATGCAAAAATATTTTAAACATGTATTTCAGCTATATAATTCACATAATGACAACGCAAGCAGCCAGCCAGCAACACCCAAGTACGTACATGACAGCCTAGCACGCATGGTGCAGCTGCGCGTCGGTGTTGTGTTAGCTGAAATTTCAGTGCTACGTGTGGATATGCTACAGTAGTAAAACAGTATAAATCTCTTCGGAAAATACATCTGTGCTCATGGGTGCCAAGGACCCCATACATCCAAAAAAATTACAGTAATTCAAGAAAAGATTTAAAAAAAAACTGAATTCTTTTGGGAATTACTATTATTTTATCCTGGGTAAAAAGATAAAATCGAAAATTTCCATCTCCATGTACTATTCATTGTATATTCGTCATAATTTTTTCCTTTTTGCTAAGGATAGCATGGGAATCATTTCGAGCCCAAACATTTTTATACGAGTACAATACTTAATCATCTTTTATTTCTAGAAGGATTCGAATATTTTTTAATTTCTTCTATAAATGTTCAAAGACTACCCGTGCGCTCAGGCCATTTGGAGGGGCACATGAATCTCGATCGTCCAATCGCGTTGCGCCAGTAAATTTGACATCCCGCTTTTGACAGCAGTCGTTGGATGTGGTGGTTCTTTTTTCACTCGCGCTGCTTTCGAACGATTCAATGACATGTGGGGCTAGAAACGGGCGGGGTCCAGCGGTCAGCGGCACAGGTGCGCAATGCTGGTCGTCGCCTTCCTTGGCCTCCCTTTTACCAGGATGAAAACCTAGATCGAACCACTCCCCAATCAGCTCGCTCCAATCCTCATCCCCACCGCCTCTCGTCCTCCCCAATCCCCGCCGCCTCTCCTCCTCTTCTCGTTGACACGGGCGGCGAGGGTCCAGGGCGGAGGCGACCCGTCGTGCCTCCTCCTATTCTCTCTGGTGGCCTTCTCCATCTTCGCCATCGTCCTTCCTCCATGGCGCCCCAAGCTCTCCAAATCGAAGGGGATGAGTTTTTAAAATTACTACAAATTTTGGGATTTATGGAGTGCATAGCACACGTGTGCCAAAAATTCGCGTCCAAATCTCTACTTTCTACGAATAACAGTCATAACTCACCTGGTTAGGGACGTGTCTCCACTTAGAGCCCTGCTGCACAAGATTTAGCCGGTGTGAACGGAAAAGTTGGTTTAATGCTTAAACGTGGCAGTCAGACCGCCGTTTCGGATTATTCCAGCTCGCGTTTTTCTCCACCCAACCTGGGAGTTTCTTTACGCCGCGCGTTGCAATACCGAACCGACCTACATCTTCTTCTTCCCATCCTTCTTCCTTTCTTGATCGACAACGGGACAACGAGCCACGGCACCATCTTCTCTCCCCCTGGTCAATTCCCCCGCCACCACCGGCCACAACCGCCACCCCCGCTCGGCGTTGCTACCGCGCCGCCTTGCCGCCCCGCCCTCCTCAAATCGCTGACTCCGCCGGTCTACCGCCGCCACCGACCATCCCTCTGACCCCCTCCGCATCTTCTTCTTCTCCAGCACCGGTGAGACAAACCCTAACCCTAAGTCATCGGCGTGCCCAACCCCGGACCCCTGCATCCCAACCCTAAGTACTAGAGCTCGGAACCGCCTCGCTCCAACCTCGCCGCCTCCTTCTCCGTCGCAACTCTCTACCGGTCGCAGCGGCGTCGTCATCGCCAGCTTGTCGCACCTAAGTCACCGTCGCCAACTGGCCCGGCCCAGCATGACGTGCACGCCTAGGCAGGATACGGGACGTGGATGTTCGGCGCCGCAATGGGGTGTATAGGATTTGCCACCCAACCCCACAAGGAGATCATGGTTGCCTCGTGGGTGAGGAGGGGTGGCCGGCGTTAGGCCCGCTAGAGGCGGTGGAGGCCCAGCCATGCTCTGGGGCGGTGAACTCATCTTTACCTCGATCGGCGGGATAATAGGACATGGCTGGTACGATCTCGGGATCCGCTGCCTCCTCCCATGTCCTTGTCTCCGTTTCGGACGTCCAATCCGGCACCGCTTAGCACCTCTCCCATCTCATCCCCAAGGATGGCCGCTAAGGATGTGATTCGTCCCAGCCTCCGGTGGCGAAGAGGAGCACCATCTCCCCGTCGTGCAGATACCATGACGTGGCTGATAGGAGCTTGGGCTCCGCTGCCTCCTCCCCTAGCCTTGTCCTTGTCTCCCTACCCGTGGCGCACCAGTATGGGATGCGCTACGGGTAAGGGGGGCCACCCCTACTAGCCCGGCCCAAATATACATGTGGTGCACCACTTATCGCGGTGCGGCACGAGTAAGTTGTTACCCGTGACACACTTCTTTGTGGTGCACCACGGGTATATACACATGATGCACCACTGTTGTAATGCGACACGGGTATGCAACCCACATATAGTTGTTTTCCTAAGAGTGTTTGTTTCCTCCTGCTTCTTCTTCTGACTCTTCTTCATTATTGTTTCATGTTGCCGCTTCAACGTCGACAACATGATCATCCTCTTCATGTTGATAACCAGACATGAAACCACGTTTGAGCAAGTGTGTCTTCAGAGTGCCACTGAAGGGTCGAGCAAAACAAAGTTACAGAAATCACGACACGGACATGCTACCTGCTTGCGACCTTCTTTATACATATCAAGCAACACGTACTTAAAAAATGTAGACACCTTTTCTCCAATATCGATCAACAAGTCTTAATTAAGCAAGATGATTAGAATGACAACAATAAGCTCATAGAAAATTTCGGTGTGACCTTGTCTAAAACTAGAACATATTGAGTGCCAGAAATTTAACAAAACGGAAATTAATCAACGATTCTCGAAAACATCGGCAACTCATTCCCTGAAAAAAGAAACACAAATATGCGTCCACAAAAAGGTTCACGTGTAACACATACAACAGTATGTCTGGCCACAAATCATCATCTTTATATACCTATAGGAGCGGGGGGACGATGATACTTAATGCATAATTAATCACCCTTTCCGACATAGAGAGAGTGAGTGGACTGGGAGGTGGGTGGGTTGGACCGGGCAGGTGATTGGAGTAGAGTGAGTGGACAGGTTAGAGGAAAAAGAAAAAAGCTAGAGAAGAGGGAGAGAGGAGAGAAGTGATGGCAAATTAAGAGGAGAAAGAAAATGGGAAGGAAGAAGGAAAGTGGCAATGCATGGTAGTTTCAATCTGCGACCACATTACTGGAGTGTCATCCTAATAAACACACCACTGGTACATAGGCTCCATAGGTGCATCCACAGGCGGATCCATCGATGCTATTGGTGGCCTTAATCATTTGGAAGGCACACCGGTTAACTCACTACCGGTGGCATGTAGAAATGTGTCACGCCACCAGTGGGGCCTAGAGGGGGTCCACAGGTGGCCCCACTGACACAATTAGTGGTGTTACACATTCAGAAGAAACGTCACTAGTAAAACAACTATTGGTGGCATGTAGAAGTGCGACACGCCGCTAGTATGTGGAGCCCATAGGTGGGCCTGACTTAGAAATAGTGGTGGCACATATCTTACCTGGTGCACGCCGCCGGTATAACCAATATTGGTGGCATGGATCATCCCACGCCAGTGATGCAAGAATATTGGTGGCGTGGCCATATATTGTCGGACCGCTAATATTTTCCTCCGGGGTGTGCATCTGGGTCCTACATACTCTTGGCATTGCACTTTTGAATACACTCCACCGGTATGTGTTGAGTGAAATTGAACGCCACAACTTATACCAGTGGTGCGGTGATATTTAGAAATGCCATCAACTTGATGTCACATGTAAGCCTTTTCGTACTAGTGTAAGGATCCTTTTATCAAATAATTTCATAGAAATTTTCGATGATATAAAGCATAAGTTTATTTATTCTATGTAGGTCATTAGATATGTAGGAATCAAATCTTATTTATGTTTCCTAAATATTTCATATTAGTCTATTTGGTGCTAATATTTCATCCACAAAGACCTCTTAGTTTGTTTCTATTTTCATGTGGTTTCAAATGCTCTTTGATTCAGATCATATAGTTTTCTAATCCTATAAGAGGTGAAATAACACACGAGTTTTTTGCCTATCCAATTGTGTCTGTATTGTTTAGAAAAAAAAATAAAAATCTGAACCTCATTTTTTGACTATGTGTTGGTGTGGATTAATGAATAAATTGGTAGAATCTTCTACTGTACTTGGTGTTACATGCCTTTTTTCTCGATCTCCCTGATCCGTCTTACCACCGTTGCATGGTTAGAACACGTGTACCTTTTGAATTAAAGGCACATGCTTCGCGGAATCATATGGATCCATACAAAAATGTTTGCTTAAAACATTTTCATAGAAATATGATCTTTAATGCATCATTTTATCCGTCCTTTTGTCCTATGCATCTTAACTAGTCTTATTTTGTTTCATGTTAGTCTTATCATGTGTACATGTATTGTGTTAATGATTTCATAATTTGAATAGGTACCTCATTGTGATTGATGATATATGGGATAAAGAATTGTGGACCATTATCAACTTGGCATTCTCTAGCAGTAACAATTTTGGCAGTCGGCTAATCACAACAACTCGTATAATGAGTGTAGCTAAATTATGCAGCTCATCTACTCATGACTCAATTTATCAAATGACATCCCTTAGTGATGATGATTCCAAAAGGCTCTTCTACAGAAGGATATTTTTTCCCACGAGAGTGAATGTCCCCATGAATTTAAAAAAGTGTCCATAGATATATTGAAGAAATGTGGAGGAGTGCCATTAGCAATCATTACTATAGCAAGTCTTTTGGCTAGTGATGGGCAGGTAAAACCAGAGGATGAATGGCATGTTTTGCTTGAGTCCATCGGTCGTGGACTTAAAGAAGACCCCAATGTAGAGCAAATGTTGAAGATACTATCCTTTAGCTATTATGATCTGCCTTCTCATCTGAAAACATGTTTATTATATCTAAGCATGTTCCCAGAGGACTGCGAAATCAGAAAAGATCAGTTGATATGGATGTGGATAGCCGAAAGTTTTGTCCAACCTGGAAAAGAAAAAATTAGTCTCTTTGAGATGGGAGAAACTTATTTCAATGAGCTTGTGAACAGAAATATGATCCAGCCGGTATATTTTGGGTTCATGTTAGGCCAGGTACATGCTTGTCGTGTGCATGATATGGTTCTCGATTTAATTTCTTCCTTGTCAAGGGAGGAAAACTTTATTACTATATTGAATGGTACTGCTGAGTCTGACAGCATGTCTTCTGAGCGGAAATATCGCAGAATGTCCCTCCAATATGCTAGAAAAGAAGAGCTTGAAACCACACCTCCCAAATGTGTGAGTGTATTACAAGTGAGGTCCATTGCTGCATTTGAACTTGCTATTGATCTAATGCCACCATTCTCGAGCTTTGGTGTTTTACGTGTCTTGGACTTGACTGGATGTAGTCTTGTAGGTCACCGTAATCTTCACCTTCGTGAGCTGGGAAGTTTACTTCACCTGAGGTACCTAGGTCTAGCTGAAACAGGAATTTCTGAACTCCCGGAAGAAATTGGAAAGTTGCAGTTTTTGCAGGTGCTAGATCTGAGAGTAAATGAGATAGGAGGGCTTCCATACAGTCTTATTAAGCTTGGAAAATTGATGTGCCTACTTCTTTTCCGTAGTTGCAAGAGGCTTCCAGATGGGTTGGGAAACCTGTCATCGATGGAAGTGCTGGGTACGATCCATGTTGACTCTGTAAGCACTGTGAATGAGCTCGGACGCATGGTAAATTTGAGGAACCTTGATATTGTGTTTGATAATGTGACACCTGAGTTGGAGGAAGCTTTTGTGGAGTCACTAGGTAAACTGTCCAACATCCAGAGTATACAAATTCGCACTGTTCACTATAATCTTATATCAATGCATATGTTGTTGGAAAGTTGGGTGCCCCCTCGAAGTCTCCGTGAATTTTCCATAGGAGGAAACATGAAATTCTGCACACTGCCAGCATGGATAAGAAGTAATCCCTCACATATGTCGCACCTTTCCAAGTTAGACATCAGTGTCGGGGATTTGAAGCAGGAGGAGCTGGAATCGCTTGGAAGTTTACCGTCTCTTGTTGAGCTCATCTTATTTACCCACCGCCCAAGGCTGCTAGTCATCCGTGCTAACGGGTTCCGCCAGCTATTATGCTTCCGAGATTATTCCAAGACGCCCGGCCACATTGTGTTCCCACCAGAAGCTATGCCTAAGGTTCAGAGTGTTTCTATCGATATCAGTTTGCGGGTCGCCAAAGAGGAAGCAGCTGCCAACGCTGGTGATTGGTTTGATCCGCGCATGGGGAATCTGTCATCCCTCCGGGATGTGCATGTCATAGTCAAAAGTTCTGGAGTGACGGTCGGGGAGGCCAAGCAAGCGGAGGCTGCGCTGGAGAACTCACTCCGTGCCCATCCTAACCGGCCCATCATTTATGTCATCATGCGTCCGCCCATACCACAAGGTACGTTTCTAAAAAGGACAGCTGAGCGTCCCCCGGGGATCGCCAGCCGTAGATGCAAACAATCAGAACCGTACACCACGGACAACGAGAATTCCCACCCAGAAAAATAAAGAAAAACACGCCCACCTGTCGCTGTCTTCGTCCACGGACTCATGCTGCCCAGGTGTGGTCCATCCGTTGGTGGAGTCGTGGTCCTACCTCAGGTTGGGCATCCCTCCTCGACCGCTCTGCCCCATCCGTGCGCTCCTCCGTTGGTCAGGACCGTCGACGGAGAACCCGACGCGCCGTCGCAGATGCAGCAGCTGGTAGCAGCCCCGGTGTGCCTCGGAGCAACGATGGCGGCCGCTGGTAGCAATATATGCAGCCCTACCATTGTAGCGACGCCCAACTATCGATTGGAGCAAGGCCGGCCGCCACCCGCTGCTACCCACGGCCTCCGCCGCTGCTTCGAACGGTCGCCACCCTGCTGCAAACGGCGGCCGCAGCTGCTACCCACGGTCTCGGTCGCTGCTACAAACCGGCCACCGCCCCTGCTGCAAACGGCCGCCGCCTCTGCTCCCCACAGCCTCTGCGGTTGCTACTACCTGCCGCCGTCGCTGCTACCCACGGCCTCCGTGGTTGCTACTACCTGCCGCCGCCCTTGCTGCAAATGGTCGCCGCCGTTACTACCGACGGCCTTCGTGGCTGCTACGCACGGCGGCAGCTGTTGCTACTGCCGGCTGATGCTGCTGCTACCGACGGCCTCCGCGGCTGCTACTACGGGCCGCCGACCCTGCTGCAAATGGTCGCCGCCGCTCCTACCAACGGCCGTCGCGGCTGCTTCTATCGGCCGCCGCCCTTGCTGCAACCGGCCGTAGCCGTGCTACCAACCGCGCCCCCAAGGTAGCAGCCCCTTGGGCCCTTGAGGAGGTGGCGTCGGCGTCGAGGCTGCCGCGCGTGTGAGAGACAAAAAAGCTCAGCCGGCGGAGCTCAGCATGGGCGCATACGGGGGCACGGCGGGCGGCTGGAGTAGAGGAGGTCGGGGGAGCAAGGCGGCCACGCGCAGCGGAGCCAGAGCTTGGCATGGGAGCGGAAAAGGTTGTGTGGCTGCGAGGTGGAGGGAGTCGGGGGAGGCGGCGACCTAGCAGAGGAGAGGCGGGTGAGGGTTTGACGGCCGCGCGTGGGAGCGACGGAGCTGTCTGGGAAGGGGAGCAACCGAGAGGGAGGTAGAAGATGACTACTCTGCTTCTTGGCGTGAGTCGAGCTAGATAAGGGAGGTAGAAGATGACTACTCTGCTTCTAGCTGCATCTTCTTCAATCTCCAATTTTCCTCGTCTGGTTCGGTGCTTCTCGCACCACCATGGCCACACGCTGCCGCTGTCCGTCCTCCTGCCTCCTCCTCCGCCTCTTCAGTGTGTTGCTGCGAGGGGCGCCGGCCGTAGCTGCGATACGCGCCGCCGGCCGCTGCTGCGAATCCCGCTGCCTCGCCATGGACATGCTGCAGACGTGGGTGGTCGGAAGAGGTGGTTGCTGCCATCGGGCATCGGCGGCTTGCCTTGCTGCTTGGCGGCTGTGCTGCCAGAGGCGGCAGGCATTGCTACAATGGGAGGCCGGACTTGCTACAAGGAGTTGGCAGCGTTGCTACCAACGACGGAGGCACTTGCTGCTGCCGGCGAGCTGAGGCGGTTGCTGCCAGCGGTGGCAGACATTGCTACAAAGGGAGGCTGGACTTGCTACAAGGAGTTGGCAGCATTCCTACCAGCGGCGGAGGCAGTTGCTGCTTCGAGCGAGCGGAGGCGGTTGCTACGGCCACCGTTGCTACAAAAGGAGGCCAACCTTGCTACAAAGGATAGCCGGACTTGCTGCAAGCGGGCCAGCGATGTTTCTCTCAAGGTTCGTCGTGGTCGGCGGTGCGGCGAGCCATGGACGAAGATGGTACGGCGACGGTGCTGCCGGCGACAACAACGATGGTACGCGTGGCAGGAGGATGTGCTACTAACCCTTGCCGAAGATGCTACAAGCGGCGGCGGTGCTACTGCAAGTAGCGGCGCCGACGGTACTGCCAGCGGCCGTGCTACCGCAAGCGGCGGCAGTCTCGTCGGACTTCATCTATTTTTACTACTCTAGTTGCAGCATCGGGGCTCCATGCGTTCGCAGAGACGACGATGGATTTTTTCTTTCTTTTCCCTGCTGGGTATGTAGATGGGGTCCACCCACGTGGTGGCGGTGGACAAAATATCTTCCCCTGCATGTCGTTGTTGATCGGACGGACGCGCACGTTAAGTTGACTCGATCGGAGGGCGTGCGAGGCTTCCGATCCCCCGGGGAACGCTCAGTACTACCCTTTCTAAAAATCTTTGATGCTAATTTCCTTGCTTTAACGATTTTATGCATGCATATATTCATATACTCATTGCTGATTGACCTTTTCTCTTTCCTTCTTCTGAAGACGATCATGATGACGACTTCCGCATCGTAGATGGATAAAAAAACCTGCAGGTTTCATACATTTCTCACATTTACAGGTTTCAAACAATAGATATATATACGCATTGTGTTTTCTTCTCCTCTTATTCATGTAGCCTTGCTATTTTTTTGTGACACATTATTCTACAGGCTGTCATTGCTTACTGGAGACGCACATCAGCAGAGCATGCGTATTTCCGCAGCTGCAACATTGATCAGAGCTAGTTACTTGTTGAGATTATGTCTCGGCTTGAACCCAAAAAAAAAATCCAGAAAAACAGTTGAATGAAAAATTACAAAAAAACAGTTGTTTGTGTGTATGATCTTTAGTTAATGATGAATCTAGACTTCCTTTTTATAAAAAAAAACTAATAGTATGGTCTCTTATTTTGCTTAATATTTCTCAAAAATTAATCAAAAAAAAAGTTTGCTCTTGTAGTCTATAGTGTACCAGTATGCTATTTCAAGAAAAAAGAATAAAAAATATATATGTGTTGTTTGGATTTTATGGTTTACTAGCTCTACATATTTATGTGGGATAACTATTTTCAATTGAGTTTGGTAGTCGGGTGGATTTTCTGGGGTAGGTGGTAGGTGGGGGAACTCCGCCTATGATATTAATGTTAAGTTTACACTTGATATTTCTGCATAGCCGGTCCCAAGCCCGGATAAAGGAGGAGGGTCCCGCCAATAACTATAACTAGTAAACGTGCACCTGCAACACACATCTCAAAAATGTAGCACATATATTTTATGTTGCATTTAGTGTTGAATATATAAGAAAATTAACATACTCCCTCCGTTCCAAAAAAAACTTCTCAACTTTTTCTAGATACGGATGTACCTATAGTTAAAACATGTCTATATACCTCCGTATCTAGACAAAGTTGAGAAGCTTTTTTAGTAACGAAGATAATTAACATAGCATGATCATAATGGAAGTAACAAAACTAATCATACAAACTAACGGAATAGATAAACAGATAGCATCTAAACAAGACAAACCTACCGTATTGTGTCTTTTCTTCTCGTCTTCATGTAGCCTTTCCATTTTTTTGTGATACATTATTCTACAGGCTGGCATTGCTTACTGGATACGCACATCAGCAGAGCATGCGTATTTCACCGCTGCAACATTGATCAGAACTTGTTACTTGTTGAGATTATGTCTCAACTTGAACCCAAAAAAAATTCAAAAAAAAAATCAGTTGAATGAAAAATTACAAAAAAAATGTATAAAAAAACTAATAGTATGGTCTCTTATTTTGCTTAATATTTCTAAAAATTATTCAATTTTTTTTTGCTCTTGTAGTTTCTAGTCTACCGGCATGCTATTTCAAGAAAAAAGAATAAAAACATATAGGTGTTGTTTGGACTTTATGGTATTACTAGCTCTACATATTTAGGTGGGGTAACTGTTTTTTTGAGTGTGGATTTTGTACACCCACGCATGGGTGTGGGTGTATCCTGTACCACTCGTTGCTAGCTCGAGATTCGTGCATAGGCAGGTCGCTTGGAGATTTCGCTCGACATCGCACAATTTTTCTGTCACATCGCTTCCTCCTTTTCCTGTGGCTTTTGTCCGCGTGACCCAGAGCATAGGAGTGTAGGCTCGGGACCTAGCCCTTTCTCTTCAGGGTCCGGTTGTCCAGTTCTCCCTTTCTCTTCAGTTTTCCTTCTGCTCTCGCCGCCGGCAAGAATTCTAGCTTTCCCCCCGCCGGCCATCTTCCCCGGGCGTGGCGACTGCTTCGTCGTGCCGCCACCCACCACCTTTCGTGCCGACCTGCAAGTCCAGGAGGAACGTTTCCCCAGAGCTTGGAGGGGGTCGTATCCTTGATCTTGCCGCTGGCAAAATCCACCCTTTTTTTCCACCGCACGCCACCTTGCGCGCCGAACTACCGGTGAGGCGCGCGCCCTGGTCGACCTAGCGGTGCCGGTCGGAGATCGTCGCGGCCAGCGCCATGCGCAGGCGCGACACGGCCGTCGCCTCTTCTCGAAGCTCTGCCTTACATCGCCACGGCAGCTCCGCCTTGGCCGCCTCGTTTAAGAGCTATCTCTCCGCCTGCTCCACCTCAGGGTCTTTCCCATCGCCACCTGCAGAGCAAGATGTGAGACACGGTGGAGGTAGCGATGGAACAAGCGTCGGTGGAGGGGGAAAGAAGCCGCCGGCGAAGGTGGAGAAGAATCTGGCGGTAGAGGACAAGAAACCGGCCGGGGAGGGTGGCGTCTCCCAAATCAATCTAGAAGGCAAGGAACAGGTCTGATCCTTCTCTCCGCCCATCTGTTCTGAAGAACAAATTAGAACAAGGCTATCTAGCACTAGCAGCACGGCATGTCTTTTTAATTCCAACAAGCCCAGCTAACTAGCTCCAGCCATCTTTTCTGAAGATAATGCTGTTGTGTTTTCTATTAGTATTTGCATCTATTCTGACATCTAAATCTCGTTACTTTCATGAATATATTTCTGCATGATTTCTGGAACTTGGATGAATATAACTCTCAATTGGAAAACTTGAATAGAATTATCATGTTTTAGTGGTGTTGCATGGTAGGTTCATAACTTTTTGGTCTAATCACTCATGAAGTGTATAGAGTGTTCTACGGTTGTGTGAAAAACACTGCTACTTCTGCTCCAGATCAAAGCTTGCTTATGAAATGGAGGCAAGATTCGTAAAGGGTTACATAGTTATTTTATAAATTTAATCCATGCATGTGATTCCTCGTGAACTTTTTTCGTTTGTTATTAATGGTCAACCTTTTGCAAACCTTCGCGGCGATAGGGGTATCAGACAGAGGTGTCCCTTATCCCCTTATTTGTTTGTCCTTGCAGTAAATGAATTGTCTATAGCGCTTCAAGAAGCTATGTCCACTAACTCTTTTGCCGGCATAACCCTAACGACAAAATTGTCCCTCTATCCATTCTTTTTTATTTTTAGATGATCTTTTCGTTTGTGGACAAGCTACATCGCAGGAAGCAACTTGCATGAAGAACATTTTGCATAACTTCTATGCATTCAGGTCAAACCCCGAAATGGAACAAATCTGGAATTATTTGCAGCAAAAATATCCCATTTCAACCATCCATGCAATCAAGCGATCTTTTCAGTGCCAAATATTGACAACAACTTTATCCATCTTGGCCACCCTCTTATTATTCCTGGCAAGGATAGAACTGCAGCATACAATTTTGTGTTTGACAAATTCAAATCCAGAACAATGCATACAAAGCTGATGAGTTATTCCATGCAGAAAGATTGGAACTTGTCATGTATGTTTTCTCGTCTATCCCATTCTACTATATGTCCAATATCCTTTTTCCCAAAAAATAATTATTGCTAAGCTCATTGATATCATTCGAAACTTCTGGTAGAATGGTATTAGTGAGGAAACAAATTCAATAAGTTTGTGTTCAAGAGCTTGGGAGGACATTTGTGGGCCTAAGAATGAAGGAAGGATAGTCATTCGAAATCTTCAAGCCATGAACCAAGCTCTTATTCTTATGGAATCTTGGCACCCAAAACCAAATGTTCCAAAATCAAGATCCTACCCATTCTTAAAGATCATTGCTTCTATCAGATCACTCAAGGCCAAATCAAGCAACCGTTGACGAATACAATCAAGAAAACTCCAATCATACACTCGCCGAGCAACGACATTCTATCCTGGAAATTAACTCCATCAGGCAAATCTAACACTAAAAGTGCATATTGTGCTTGTCTTTAAAGATTGTAGGAGCTCGAAAAACCGGTGCCAAGACAAGTTCAACCTGCTACTATTCAACTCTTGAACCATATTTGGAGGAACAAGCAAATAACACCAAGAGTTCAAACTTTTGGGGGAGATTTTTGAGGAGAACTATTGCCAACAGGAGCTCGGGCATGTAAGGACTCTATTCACATTAGCAAGCTTTATGCTAGATGTGGGGTAGAAGAAAATGATACACATTTATTTTTTGCATGCCCTTTCCCTAGAGCGGCTTGGTTTAATGCCCCTTGGTTTTGTCCAGAAAATTTGGTAGTTACTAACAATTCATTCACACAAACCATTATGAATTTTTTAAGTATGAACCATCCCCGTTCCTTCCAAGTATTTCAACGTTTATGTGGTGCATTTGAAAATCTAGAAACAATAATCTATTTAGCAGGAAACGAGGAATGCCTTATCAAATTCACCAGATGGCTCAAGCGACCAGCCAGAATCTAGAGTTGGTCGATGCAATTGATTTTGCTTCTTTGGAGGTCAATCCTACTATTTCTTCTTCACATGGCAAACAACAACTGTCACTGTCCGAAGCCGGTATGTCTCAACCGAGATGACTATCAAATATGATATGCTGATAAAGGGATCCAAAAATTTCTCTAATGTAGCCATGAAAAAAAAACATTCCAGGTCGGAGCTGCCGTGAATGGTATTGGTATTTATTGTCAATTGCAAGAACATGGAATTTCCACGGTGGTCGTCGGTACTCCAAGCTGAAGCTACAACACTTCTTCTTGCAGCAAGTGTCGCCAATGTCCTCAATCTACAGGAGGTGACTTTTCTGACAAATAACAGCACGTTGGCTACGCCTGCAGCTTCAACATATGCATTACGGTTGCAGATTCCTTGGGAGATAACAATACATTGCAAATTATATCCAGATGACACATATTCTCCATCCAACAATTTTTCATATCAAAAGGGACATCCATGGAATTGCACACAACTGCGCACATCAGGAGATTAGACAAGATGTGTCTAGCTCTATCTTCACTTGCGCTCATGCAACTCACGGGAACAGATTTTTTCCAGTTTACTATTCACTTCATTTTATTAATTTTTAGGGCATTGTAATACATGTTGTACATTGTGATTATCTTTTTGATACACGCAAATTTTTACATCTATTGTTTTGACATATATTGCGAGAAAAAATTGGACCGTAGCAACGCACGTGCATTCAACTAGTACGTTATAAATTCCGTTTGTTTCTTCCGTTGCAACCACACGGGTATTTAGAGCATCTCCACTCGGGGTCCCCAAAGGCCCCCAATAACCGGATGGGGGTGCCGGCGCAAAAAAACGTGCCCAGCCAGCGTCCTCATATTTGTTTTTTCCGCCGACGTTGCCCAACGAGTTATCCGGCGCTCCCAAGCCGAACCCAATCCACAGGGGAGGTAGCGGGGGCGTCGGATGGCCGAAATAACGCCGTGGGCTAGCCCTGTCGACGAGTGGAGACGTAATCACAAACGAGTGTATGGCGTGCATGGCTAGGCGCCGGCATGTCCCTATATTCACATCCACCGGAGGCCATATGGGGAGGGCGAGTGGAGATGTAGACAATGTCACATGATGTGCAAGTATTTTAGAATTTATTGTGTAACTAGTTGAATGCCCGTGCGTTGCAACGGAGGTACAAATATATCCATACTTATCATATTTCATGAATGCAAATATACATCTGTAAATTTTATCACAAGTCGTACAACATTAGTACATTTACCAAACAACAGCTAGATCCCATCAGGAAACACTTACAGTGCAAGTTTTTCTTTTTTTTATAAAGAATGCAAGTTTTTCTATAGCATACAATTAAAAGGCAGTTACAAATACCATGTTCTCAATCTTAATCACTCCACAACAGCCACAATGTGATATCATCCGAGTGTATTAAAATGGAATTTCCGGCGAAGAAAACAACTCTTGCTCCGCTCCACACGTTGAGACTACGTTTTAGCCATTCCATAGCAAAACAAAGCATGAAATCGTTGTGTCCACAAATCGATGATTAATCTATACATTCGAACCAAAGAATATAGGTATCACATCCTTGTATCACAGTCGGCTCGAGCCACCACCCCCACTTAGATCAAATCGTTTCGTCATGGTGGGGACCGAGCAGTGCGATGGAGAGTCCTGCCGCGCAGACTTCGCCCGGCGGCGTCCTACGGCGGGGGCGGTGACATGGGTATGCCCAAGAGATACGATATATGTTACTAGTAGAAAAAGAGGCTTCCATACGCTCCCATTAGTCCCTAAAATAATCGAACCACGACTAAAGGGGTCTTTAGTCGCGGTTCGGGAGGAGACCCGTGACCAAATGTCTGGGCCCAGCGGGCTCGGTCGACAGCTGGTGGACGGGAGGGGCTTTAGTCGCGGTTGGCGGCCAACCGCGACTAAAGGTCCAGGTGCCCGAAGGCCTTTAGTCGCCAGACCACCGGGACTAAACCCATCCCTATAAATGCGGCTCAGCACACTTCACTTAGCCATTTGGTGCCACTTCTATTCAATATTCACAAGGGGTGGTGGGTTTGCTTTTGGTTCCTCACACAAGGTGTTCGATGAAATGCCCGAGAGCATGAAACAAACATGATATGAAGTGTCCGAGCCACACTTGAGCTTTCTCATTTATTTTTCCTCCTCGATCGCGGTTAGCAACTTGAACCTTTCATGTGTCATTGATAAAATATGCATGTGTGTAGTTCATTGTTTAATTTCTATTATTTCTAACTAGTTAGTTTAACAAATGCATGATGATTAATTATATACTTTATATAATAATAATGCAGATGAATCGGCAATGGATGTACGGTAACCGACTCTCCGGCGAGTTCATTACGGGTTTGAAAGATTTCCTCGTAGTGGCTAATGCGAACAAGCGGGGGTTTTGTTATCTGTCCATGTGCTGCTGTAAGAATCAGAAGGGTTACTCTTCCTCAAGAGACGACTGCACCTGCTTCGGCACGGTTTCATGCCAAGCTATAATTGTTGGACCAAGCATGGAGAAAGAGGGGTTAGAATGGAAGAAGATGAAGAAGGGGATGATATCGATGACAACTATCCTGATCATTTCGGTGATACTTTCATGGAGGATGCTGAAGGTGGGGAAGGGGAAGGGGAAGGTGAAGGTGAAGAAGAGGCACGATGAGCCCGCTGATGATCTTGGTCGGACCATTGCTGATGCACGAGACGCTGCGAAACTGACAAGGAGAGGGAGAATTTGGATCGCATGTTAGAGGATCACAAAATTCGCTGTACCCAGGATGCGATAATGGTCTGAAAAAGTTGGGCTGCACACTGGATTTGCTGAAATGGAAGGCACGGGAAGGTGTAGCTGACTCAGGATTTGAAAATTTGCTGAAAATGTTGAAGAATATGTTTCCAAAGAATAACGAGTTGCCCGTACGAAGCAAAGAAGGTTGTCTGCCCTCTAGGTTTAGAGGTTGAAGATACATGCATGCATTAACGACTGCATCCTCTACCGCGGTGAATACGAGAATTTGAATGAATGTCCGGTATGCACTGCATTGCTATAAGATCAGGCGATGACCCTGGTGACGATGTTGAGGCGAGAAACCCATGAAGAGGTTCCCGCCAAGGTGATGTGGTATGCTCTATAATACCATGGCGAAACGTTCAGGAACAAAGAGCATGCCAAGTTGTTGCGATGGCATAAAGAGGACCGTAAGTCCGACGGGGAGTTGAGACACCCCGCTGATGGAACGCAATGGAGAAAGATCGACAGAGAGTTCAAAGATTTTGCAGCTGACGCAAGGAACATAAGATTTGGTCTAAGTACAGATGGCATGAATCCTTTTGGCGAGCAGAGCTCCAGCCATAGCACCTGGCCCGTGACTCTATGCATCTACAACCTTCCTCCTTGGTTGTGCATGAAGCGGAAGTTCATTATGATGTCAGTGCTCATCCAAGATCCGAAGCAACCCGGCAACGACATCGATGTGTACCTAAGGCAATTAGTTGATGAACTTTTACAGTTGTGGGGCAGACCTGGTGTACGTGTGTGGGATGAGCACAAAGAAGAGGAATTTGACCTACGAGCGTTGCTTTCGTAACCATCAACGATTGGCCTGCTCTTAGTAACCTTTCGGGACAGACAAATAAGGGATACAATGCATGCACTTACATGAGACTGAAAGTGTATATTTGGGTAATTGTAAGAACGTGTACCTGGGTCATCGTCGATTTCTTCCGAAATCATCCGTAAGAAAGAAAGGCAAGCATTTCAACGGCAAGATAGATCACCGGCCGAAGCCTGCGGAACGTACTGGTGCTGAGGTATTTGATATGGTCAAGGATTTGAAAGTCATCTTTGGAAAGGGTCCTTACGTTCCGCAGGGAGTTGACAGGCACCCATGTGGAAGAAGAAATCTATATTTTGGGAGCTAGAATATTGGAAAGTCCTAGATGTCCGCTCTGCAATCGACGTGATGCATGTTACGAAGAATATTTGCGTGAACCTGCTAAGCTTCTTGGCGTGTATGGGAAGACAAATGATACAAAGGAAGCACGGCAGGACCAGCAACGTTTGAAAGACCCAGATGACCGGCATCCGGAATGGTTTCAAGGTCGTGCCAGCTACGCTCTTACCAAAGAAGAGAAGGTCATCTTTTTTGAATGCCTGAGCAGTATGAAGGTCCCGTCTGGCTTCTCGTCGAATATAAAGGGAATAATAAACATGGCGGACAAAAAGTTCCAAAACCTAAAGTCTCACGACTGCCACGTGATTATGACGCAATTGCTTCCGATTGCTTTGAGGGGGCTCCTACCGGAAAATATTCGAGTAGCCATTGTGAAGCTATGTGCATTCCTCAATGCAATCTCTCAGAAGGTAATCAATCCAGAAGATCTACCACGGTTACAGAACGATGTGGTCCAATGTCTTGTCAGTTTCAAGTTGGTGTTCCCACCATCCTTCTTGAATATTATGACGCACCTCCTGGTTCACCTAGTCGAAGAGATTTCCATTCTCGGTCCTGTATTTCTACACAATATGTTCCCCTTTGAGAGGTTCACGGGAGTATTAAAGAAATATGTTCGTAACCTTGCTAGGCCAGAAGGAAGCATCGCCAAGGGCTATGGAAATGAGGAGGTAATTGAGTTTTGTGTTGACTATGTTCCTGACCTTAAGCCGATTGGTATTCCTCAACCGCGGCACGAGGGAGACTAAGTGGAAAAGGCACGATCGGAAGGAAATCAACGATATGTATGGACGGCCATTCTATGACTGAAGCACACCACACAGTTCTGAAATTCCAGCTTGGTGGCTCCGTACTTCGAGGAACACAAGAATATTTTACGCTCGGACAACCCGGGGAAGCCTGAATCCTGGATTAGAAAGGCCCACATGGAGACTTTCGGCGGTTGGTTGCGAAAACATTTAATGAATGACAATGATGTTGGAGATCAGCTGTACATGTTGGCCAAGACACCATCTTCGACTATAACGACTTTCCAAGGGTACGAGATAAATGGGAATACATTTTACACGATCGCCCAAGATAAAGAGCACCAACAAAAACAGTGGTGTCGCTTTGATGCAGCAACCGAGAATGGGCAAAAGGTCACATATTATGGTTACATAGAGGAGATATGGGAACTTGACTATGGACCCTCCTTTAAGGTCCCTTTGTTCCGGTGCAAATGGTTCAAGCTAACAGGAGGTGGGGTAAAGGTGGACGAGCAATACGGAATGACAATGGTGGATTTCAACAATCTTGGTTACCTTGACGAACCATTCGTCTTAGCCAAAGATGTCGCTCAGGTTTTCTATGTGAAGGACATGAGTAGCAAACCGAGGAAACGGAAAGATAAGAAAACGATCAGTACATCATGCGATGATCCAAGCGCCACATTGTTCTTTCGGGAAAAGAAACATCGTGGGAGTGGAGGACAAGACAGACATGTCAGAAGATTATAATATGTTTGGTGAAATTCCGCCCTTCAAAGTGAACAACGACCCAAGCATTAAGTTAAATGATGAGGATGCTCCATGGATACGGCACAATCGTAAGCAAGCAGGGACACAAGGAAGAAATGATGTGTAATAATTTATTGTACCAAACTTTGTTGAATGGATCATGTGAATTATATTATCTGTGACGTGTTTGGTGTCCATTTCGAATGATTCGATTGATTCGAGATACCACTGATGATACGTGAAATTTGAACTACAACCAATGATGTGAAGGACATGCCTATAGGCCTAGGAGTACATCTTGGAATGTTGGAGTGATTTAGTCATACTCCCGCCTAGGCGTATAATATGCATACTCGTAGTCTTCATAGTCGCCGCCGTTGTACGGTAGTCGTCGCCTTCTAAGTTGCCGCCGTCGTCGTCGCTGCTGTCGTCGGGTGGCGCTCGTGGCTCGAGCGAGGGTAGCGCGGCGGGGATATCGCCGGCCGTGATGTAGTCCATGACGCTCTGCAGAGTCCGGCCGTACCACCATAGCCGACGGCCGGCCTCGTGGAAGTTCCCGGAGGCAGACCGTCCTCCTCATACGCGAGCGCCCTCTCACGCCGATTGATGAAGAAGGCGTCCCAAGTATGCTGGTTATCGGGATGCAGCGGGGATTCATCCTGCTCGTGAGGTCGAGGTAGTAGTGGTTCGTGATGGCCGCCGGCGCGCGGTGCCGTGAGGGACGGGAGGGACCGGCACGCCTCGCGCTTAGGCTCCGGCCGGGACGCGGTAGCCGGTGGGCAAGGGTAGTTCGAGGCGCAAAGCTCCTCCACCCGCTGGTAGGTTAGAGTGGGTACGGTGGAAGCCATGAGAGAGTGATGAGAGATTGTAGAGATGTGATCGATAATGCTGGCTAAGCCGGGCTACATATATGTAGTGGGAAATAGCGGGAAAAATGGGAGCGGGAAGACAGGAGGCAGGAAGAAAGTGGCAGGAAGAAAGAGGCGGGAAGAAAGAGGCGGGAAGCGGGAGGCGGGAAGACAGGGAAGAAATGGCGGGAAGCGGGAGGCGGGAAGACAGAGAAGAAATGGCGGGAAGAAGAGGAATCCAGAGCTGGTCATCTAACCTTTACTCCCGGCTGGTGGGTGCAACCGGGACTAAAGGTGGTTTTGTATCATCTAACAAAGCGTCGGTGGGATAATGACGTGCGGGTAAGCTTTAGTCCCGGCTGGTGGGTGCAACCGTGACTAAAGGCTGTCGGCAGGATAAGGACGCGTGGGTGGACGCATGCTCGATGAGATAAAGCATGTAGCGCACGACGCCCTGTCGGAGGAACAAGACAAAGAAGAAGCGGCGCCGTGCCTATAAAAGGAGCATCGATACGCCTTGGCAAGCAGACGAACAAGCCAACCTAGCAGGTAGCTAGGGAGAGTTTCATCCCGATGGATGGAGTAAAGGGTTGGAAAATCTCCCATGGCGCAGCTTCTCGAAGATGTCGTCGGTGCACACGCCCTACGGCATCTTCGGAAGTTGCTCCTCGGGAAAATTTTCCTGCAAGCCCGTGAAAGACTCCATCTCCTCTAACGGTGTTGGGTAAGGGTTGGAAAATCTCCCGTGGCGCAGCTTCTCGAAGATGTCGTTGGTGCACACGCCCTACGGCATCTTCGTTGCGCCTCGAATTTTTTCTGCAAGCCCGTGAAAGACAGGCGGGAGAAGGAGGGGAAGACGAGGCGGGAAGCGGTGGGAAGAGGGGCGGGAAGACATAAAGGGAAGAAGCGGTGGGAAGAGGGGGCGGGAAGATAGAGGCGGCGGGAAGAAGCTGGTGGGAGCGGGCGGGAAGACAGGCGGGAAGAATGAGGGAAGAAATGGATTTTTCTGAATTTTTTGATATATTATTTGTATTTTAAGATTTTGAAATGAATTAGTTTTATTTTTCTGAATTTTTTGATATATTATTTGTACTTTTAATTTTTTTGAAATGAATTAGTTTTATTTTTCTGAATTTTTTGATATATTATTTGTATTTTTAAGATTTTGAAATGAATTAGTTTTATTTTTCTGAATTTTTTGATATATTATTTGTATTTTTAAGATTTTGAAATGAATTAGTTTTATTTTTCTGAATTTTTTGATATATTATTTGTATTTTTAAGATTTGGAAATGAATTAGTTTTATTTTTCTGAAATAGTTTTTCTGAATAAGTTTTTATATACTGGAAAAGCACCTTTAGTCGCGGTTGGTGTCCCCAACCGTGACTAAAGGTGGTTTCGGGAACCCCGAAAGGAAAAGCCTTTAGTCGCGGTTGGGGACACCAACCGCGACTAAAGCAACCGCGACTAAAGGGGTGCCCCTATAAATTCCCTCGCGACGGCCGCGCCCCATTCGTCTTCTCCGCCGATCGAAGTTCAGAGGCTCTGCATAGCTCGCCGCCTGTCGCCCGACCGCCGCGCGGGACGCCGTCGCCGCGCTTCGACGCCGCCGGCGCCTCTCTCTCGAGCAACGACGCCGACGACGCCGCCGGTGCCCGAGCCGAAGACCGCCGACGCGCGGCCCGTGTTCCCGGCCAATCGACCGAACCGCCGCCGCGCGCCGCGCACAACACCAAGACGACCGCCGCGCCCGGCGCTGCCGGCCCTTTCAAATTTTTACAATTTTTAATTAACAAAAATTTAACTTATTAACAAAAATCTTAACTTAATAACAAAAACGGTAAAATGAATTAGTTTAATTTGAAATGAATTAGTTTTTTTACTTAACAAAAAATTTAAACTTAACAAAAATCTTAACAAAAATGAACCCCGCGCGTATACGAGGGGGTGGGGCGGCGAGGCGCCGCCTCCCTCACCGCCCTCCGTATACGCGCGGGTTTTTTTTGTTTTTTTTTGGCGAGAGAGAGAGAAACATGCATGCACCGACCCGCGCGTATACGGAGGGTGGCGAGCGCGCACAACTTTGTGCGCCGCGCCCTCGTCGCCCTCCGTATCGTATGATTTTGGGATCGAGAGGTGGTGGCGGGAGGCCCCTATGTGTGTTGTCTCGGCACCGCCACCGCCCTTTCGCCACCCCCGCCCCCGCCCAGCCCTTTCCACCGCCACCGCCCTTTCACCACCGCCACCCCCCTTTCGCCACCACCACCGCACACCTTCTTTACTTAATTAATTAGTTTTTACTACATGTTTCAGGAGTGACATATGGCGGACGATAGAGCCGACCCGATTAGGGGAAACTATGATGCGGCAGCTGAAGAACATATAATGGGCATCATAAACGGCGATATTCCTTATGTCCCGGCCGAAGAAGATGAAGAAGAGGATGTCTCTTCTTATCTGAACCTTGACGGTGAAGGTGAAGGTTGTCAACAAGATGATGACGAAGGAACGGACATTGTCGATGGAGGTCAACCGTCGACAAACGACGATCTCGAATTGCAAGTAGCAACCACCTCCGGCGAGGTATATATATACATTGAGCCTCTGGTGATACAAACTTACTGAAATTTGAATAAATATGTATTAACGCGCGACTCTCTTTCTTTTTAGCCCTCGGCCGGATCGTCGAAAAATCGAGTACGACAAAGCGTGGCAAATCCAAGACGATGAAACAAGGAGAAATATATACCATCGATGTTGTCAGTGCAACCGGCAAGCCGCTGGAGCCCCAAAAGCACTCCACAAAGTTTATCAACCAATGCGGAGTCGTTGTTAGAGACAACGTCCCGATCACCGTCCAGGAATGGAATGAGCCAAAGAAGGCACGTCTTGGTTTCAGTTTTGTCGACAAGAGAACGAAAAAGGATTGCTGGAGAAAGATTATGGATCATTTCATTCTACCTCCGGAATACAACAAAGTCGATGAATTCGGTAACAAGATTCCGGGTGGACGTGAGAGGAGGAGGCTAGTCAAAGAGTTCGCTCTTCAGAAGATGGCCGAAGCATTCCGGAACTTCAAGAAAAATTTATCCCGTGACTATGTCAACCAGAACAAGACTCCGGATTTCAATGGACAATATGAGAAACTGAAAGATGATAGGCCAGAATTTGTGAGGCAAAAGAAATCGGAGCATTTCAAGGAAATATCGAAAAAAATAAGGAAAATGCGGCTAAGAAAGAGTACAATCATATTATGGGGCCAGGAGGATACGCCTTTCGGAGCCTAAGTGGGAGAAGATGGAGAACGACCTGAGGGCACGAGGAATCCCTCTAGGTACAGAGGGATGGGACCCAAGGGCCAAAAGCTGGTGGTACGGGCATGGGGATCGCTAGACCCGGAGACAGGGTGTGTGTTCACCGGAAGAAAGAGTTTAAACCCACCCAAGCCCTTATTGACGCAATGACCCAAGCTCAAGAGGGGAAGATCAAGTTCAACAGAGAGAACGACGCGCTGACATTAGCCCTCGGGAATCGTGAACACCCAGGACGTGTACGAGGCAAAGGCCCCATTCCGTGGAAAGTAGGGTTTCCAGGACAATGACATTTACAGAAGCCGTAAGAGAAAGACGGATCGGGATGCAGATCTTGTGGGAAGTTGGCATCGGAAGTCCATGAGATGAAGCTGATGATGTATGAACTAGTAAAAGAAAGATCGGCTGCAGGGCCGCATGAAGATCATGGAGCGGATCTCGGAAGCCAGCAGCGGAGAAGCAGCGTGGCTTCACGGATGCCCGGCTGGTGCTAATGCACCTCCCGGCTGGTGCTAATGCACCCTTCACCTCGACTGGTGCTAATGCACCGACGATCGAGATTCGTGCACGGAGCCTCACTACCCGTGGATGATGTAAAGGAGATGAAAGAATGTGATCTGCATTATCCAGTGGGGAACATTTCCACGAAGGTAGCTACCGGCAGTGCTTTACCCTGTACACCTGGAGCACTCCACCACAACAACAACATTGAATATGGCTATGCTCGTGTCACGGTGGAAGACATAGTCCAAGGGTTTGAGGACCTGGAGATTGACTATGCTACACCCGAAGGGGAGAGAAGACTTGGAGATGTCAAGCGCCAGTTCATTCTATGGAAAAAGAAGTACATAGTGTTTCCAGGCGAGGCGCCAAGGCTAATAAGTCCACCCCCCACCGGTGGTGGTGGTGGTGGCGGTGGTGGTGGTTCACCTACACCTCCTTCACGTCAGTCGACGCCGCCCCCCACCTCCTCCGGCGGGTACGCCGCCCCCCAATCCACCTCCGGCGAAGAAGCAGAAGCAGGCGGACAGCAAGGCAACCCGCTCCTGGACTATTAACCCGGACCCTTATGTACCTAAGACCACAAAGGTACCGGAGCCATCACTGAAGCCTCTCCTCCCAAGGCCTTGGGAACTTAGTGAAGATGAAAACAACGGCCGGCTGTCAGCCAGAATATTTATGAAGGCGAAAAAAGAGCCTGAGTGTTGTGGGTATACTTCATGGGTGTACCATCGACAGTGCCTAGATCCGGCAAGCCCGGGTGGCCCACATGGTGATGAGGCATGTGGCCCATCGGGCGCCGTTGCTGTTGATCGTGAAGGAAGAAGTCCAGCCCAGGATCAGCAGGCCGGATCCGTACCGACCTAGGGTGACCCGGATCCAGGAGGCCCCAGGGCCGGATCGATGCCGTATGGAAGCGGATCCGTGACGTGCACGGCAAGATATTGTACCGTAGCTAGGTATCCGTAATCCGGCTAGGACTCTCCATGTAAACCCTAGAACCGTGCGCTTTATAAGCCGGATCCGGGAGCCCTAGAGCACAACCACAACTCATTGTAACAACGCGAAAGCGCCCGGATAATACCACAAGCGCAGTAGGCCCTGTCATCGTGCGGGTGTTCCGAAGCTGGGTAACTCGCGTACCACCGTCCCGTGTGCACTCCGCCCTATGGCCCTACTTCTTCTCTCGTGAGGATCCCTCCTCCGAGGTACCGTCGATTGAGCAACGCAGTTGGCGCCCACGTGGGGCCTGTGGCGTCGGAGGCCGGAACCGGGAGGTTCCGCCATGGGAGCTCGACGACACCATCGCGTGGGCGCGTCCTTTACGCCGGAAATCTGCCGATCGTCCCTCGGATGAGTGCGGATTCGGCTAGGACAAACCCGTCAAGCTCTCCATCGTCCCAATTGGCGGCATTCACATCTTCATCGGGAAACCGTCGATTCAAACCCGTATGCTGTGAAGCAACGCGACCCGATGGATCGCCGAAGATCCGATCCGAGATGCGGGAGCTTCCCAAGGAAGATTCCGCCTCGGATCTGGAAATTTCAAAGCCCACCCAATCCGCCCCAGAGCAGGAAACAAAGGTGGAAGACCAATGCGATCCGCCAGGTTTCCCAGGTGTTAGAGAAAGGTGCCATCGTACACTTCTTGGCCATACCGCCGGAACCGCCCCTCAAGAAGACGGAGTTGGTCCTGAGCAGTAGAGGCACCGGAAGCGGCGCAGATCCGGATCAGGCTCAGCTTGTCGGAGAAAGCGAAGCTCCGGTTGAAGAGTCGATTTTGGGCATCTGAGCCCAATTTCCGGCGACACCCGTCCACGGAATACGATGACCGTTCGCAAGATAAGGGAGTACGGATACGGCGATCAGCCTGAAGTCGACTCCGCCCCAAGGGAGTTCTCGCAACGGTAGCGCGCTGGGACAAACTGGATCCGGAGACCAAGTCAGCCAATCGACCCCCAACCATCCCATCAAGGATCTCCAATGTCTCGAGTGCGACCCCAAAGGGATTCTCCCTCGGAGGAAATCTTGTCAGCAGAGGAGGTGGCCGCGCGAGCAGTTCTTAACACACCTATAACCACGGGCGACGCGCAGATCTGGAGGCCCTAGAGACCGCCAGAAAGGAAATGCTGGCCACAGCCAAGAGGCTCGCCGATACCGAAGCTGCGTTAAGGATAGGAAGGGCAGATCATGCAGCCTGGACGGAAAACTTCGAGAGACAGGACCGCGAGATTGCTGCCACACTCGAGCAGGTCAAGAGCATGAGGGCTGAGTGGGAGGTAAAAATGACCTATGCGCAGGCGGAGGCCGATCGAATTGTTAGAGAAGCAATTCCGCCTCGCAGAATACCCTTCAACACGCCCGCAGATCACCAGCCGCTGGAAACTCCAAAGGACAACATGCAGAAAGCTGCGGAATTGCTGAAGAAGAAGGACGAAGAAGTTGATATCAACTATCTCCGCACACTTGTCGCTTCAGCAATGCAGCGAGAGAACAAGGCCTTCGCGCAGGTTGGAATCCAATCCGGATTGTGTATCTACCGCGCAGAAGGACGATGAATCGCACACCGGATCGTCGGAGCAGAAGAAGGGCCAGGGAGCACCCAAATCCGATCCCCGTTCCGTCACGAGACGCCTCCGTCGGATCCAAGGAAGGGAAAGGACGCGATGTACTCCGGAAGAGACAAATGCCGCAACCCCTCACCTCCACCCAACGGTTACCCGCGACCCCCTCGCCGCCGTAGTCAGCCGAACACCGGGCCCGTAGGGCATGGTGCGCTGTTATCCGCGACAACGTGCCAGCAGAAAGCAGGGGAGCGCTCGCCGAACCTCGCCGGAATCGAACAATGTTCATGAGCTGAGCCCGGGAGGAGTCGGAATGAAGATCGCGGTCCGAGCCTCGCCGAACCGCGATCCGAGAACCTCGTCGGAGCCGCGATCAGAGAACCTCGCGGGAGCCGGGACCCGAGCCTCGTCGGAGCCGTGACCCGGGCCTCGCCGGAACGACCAGGGCAGCCGGCGCCAAGGCGAAGGCAGCCACAGGAGCAGCAAGAAGGCCGAGGAGATTCGGATGGCGGAAGCAAGAAGTCAGACCGCCCACCTCGCAGCCCTCCCTCACCACCACCTAGCGGTGGCGGAGGAGGAGGCGGAGGCAATGGCGGAGATCTCGCTCTCGCTCCAAGTCTCCTCGCCACGGCTCGCGCGACGCGGGACCGCATGTAGAGTCGAACCGACTACATTGGTCCGAAGTGCTTTGGCGGGATGATTCGAGAGGAACCAAAGCCAAGGATGAACCTCAAGCTACTGGAAATCTGAAGCATTATGATGGCAAAGAGGCCGGATACCTGGATTGAGGATTACTACAATCCAGTAACCTTCGCCGGAGGAACCCCTAACATCGCCTGCCGCATGCTCCGGTTGTACCTTGTAGGTCCAGCCCGGATGGCTCAGCGACCTCGAGAAGAACTCCATCTTTGCTGGTTCGACCTGAAGAAGCTTTGAGAAACACTTCAGGGGCACCTACAAGCGACCTGCCACAACAAGCGACCTACGGGCTTGCATCCAGAAGAAGGGCGAAACATCAAGGAATTTCCTCACCCGATGGTTGGCATGCAGAAACGAGTGCGAGAACGTTGACAACCGCACAGCAATGCACGCCTTCATTGGGGGCTTGCGGCGAGGAGGATTGCTGCGACACAAGCTAACCTGCATGGTTAATGCAAATCAACTGACGTTGGATGACATGATCACCATCGCTAGCGATCCTGCGCCGGCGACGAGCGGCGGTGATCTCGCAACAGCAATCCCCACTGCACCAACAAAGAAGAGTGACAACGGCGGCAGCAGCCATAAGCGCAAGAACCACGATGACCAGAAGAGTGGCGGATCCGAGATGGTCGCCATGGCGTTTCAACGCGGAGGGTCGGGAGGCGGAAGAGGGGCAGCGGAGGAGGCCGGCGCGCAGCATACCTCCGGGTCACTTTGCCGGATCCCGCGCACCGCAAACCTATGAAGTACAGAGACATGCCCTGGCGCCCATCTGGATCCGGTTAGAAGTCCTCCTTACCAACCGCAGCGCAAGTGGGTCAATGATCTAAAGAACGACCCGGAGGCGGATTGCGGAAGCACCGCCCACCGGAAAAGGTGCAAGGGCAAGAACAAGGACAAGGAGGACGATAGTTCCGAGGCGATGGATGAGGATGATAACTCGCCGGATCCCAAGGCAGGATCCGCAGGAAAATCCAACCCATTCGACAAAAAGAGCGTGGGAGCTTACCACACTTTCCTCGGAACCAGCAGTCGCGCCTCCAAGTCAGCTACCCGGATCCTGACGCCATAGTTCCGGTGTCCGCGATCGTCGGTGGTCGAAATCCCGTGCACATTTGATCGGAAGGATCATCCCGCAATTGTGCCAAAGGAGTGCTACGCCTTGGTTGTAAGTCCCCGCATAGACGGGTATGACTTCTCCAAGTGCCTCATGGATGGCGGAGCTAGCTTGAACATCATGTGCTGGAGACTCTAGAGCGGATGAACCTCACCAAGGAACAGCTCAAACACAGCACCACGAGTTTCATGGCGTGGTTCGGGTAAGAAGGCGAACTCCCTCGGGCATCACACTTCCCGTGGCTTTTGGCGATGTTCATAATTTCCGCGAAGAAGATCACGTTTGAAGTTGTGCCCTTCAAGAGCTCCTACCACGTCATCTTCGGCACCCACCTACCACAAGTTCCACGCAAGAGGCGTGCTACATCTACAACAAGCTCAAGATTCCGGGTCCTAAAGGTATGATTACCGTGTCCGGAGACTACAAAAAGCTCATGAGTGCGAGTTAGGCAGCCTTCACAGTCTGTGATATCGGAGAAGAGCTGAAAGGCTATACGGTGGATCCGGTGAGATCAGAACACCAGAAGCAAATCAGCAGAAAGCTCTCGGTTCAAGCGATAGAAACCAGAAGCACGACCTCATCCCAAGGTGACCCTCCAAGCAGGTTTCGTCGGAGCCAACATGGACCCCAAATAAGAAAGCTCGTTCCTTCGCGCTAACATGGATATCTTCGCATGGCAACCTTCGACATGTCCAGGAGTACCTAGGGGAACTCGAGCACTACCTCAACATAAATCCGGGTAAACCGGTGAAGCAAGCTATGCGACGCTTTGGAGATAAGAAGCGCCGCGCCATAGGAATGGAACTAGCAAAGTTACTAGAAGCAGGTTTTGTAATAGAAGTTATCCATACCGATTGGGTCGCGAATCCCGTCCTTGTACCCAAAAAGAACACTGAAATACTAAGAATGTGCATCGATTACTAAAGCTTGAACAAACATTGCCGAAGGATCCGTTCCCCTTGCCGCGCATTGACCAAGTCATTGATTCGACGGCGGGCGGGAACTCTGTGTTTTCTTGATGCGTATTCCGGGTATCATCGAATCAGGATGAAGGAATCCGACCAAAAGGCGACTTCATTCATTACCCCTTTGGTACTTACTGCTATGTTACTATGCCCTTTGGTTTGAAAAATGCAGGTGCTACTTACCAACGTACGATGCGGCGGTGCCTGAAGGACCAAATTGGCCGGAACGTGCACGCCTACGTCGACGACATCGCGGTCATGACCCGGAAAGGATCCGACTTGATCAGCGATCTCTCAGAAACCTTCGACAACCTCCGCAGGTACAAGATGATGTTGAATCCGCTGAAGTGCGTCTTTGGCGTGCCCAGTAGAAAACTCCTTGGCTTCATAGTCTCTCACGAGGCATTGAGGTTAACCCGGAAAGATCAAGGCAATCTGTGCCATCAAAAGGCCAACTTGTCTCAAAGATGTGCAACGACTAACTGGTTGTGTTGCAGCAATCAGTAGGTTTGTCAGCCGTCTTGGCGAAGGCACTACCTCTGTACAAACTCTGAGAAAGCAGACAAATTTGTGCAGGACGAGCAGCCGATGCAGCTCTTCGAGGGTTGAAGGAGATACTCACCTCCCCGCCTATCTTGGCAGCTCCGGAAGAGTCGGAGCCAATGCTCCTTTATCGGCAGCTACCAACAAAGTCGTCAGCCTCGTCATCGTGGTGGGGCGAAAGGAAGAAGGTCATGAATATGACGTCCGAGAGACCTGTCTACTACATCGAGCCGGAGTCAAAACAGAGATATCCTCACTTTCAGAAGCTAGCTTATGGCGTGTTCCTAGGCAGCCGGAAGTTGAGGCATTATTTCCAAGAGCATCGATAACATCGTGAGCAAGGCTCCGCTGTCAACAATTCTCAACAACGGCCCCGCAACAGGACGTAGCTAAATGGGGCATCGAATTATCCGCCTTCGACATCGCTTACAAGCCAAGGACTGCGGTAAAATCTCAGGTTCTGGCAGATTTCGTTGCAGATTGGAAGAACCCGGATGCAAGTCCGGACAACAACATGGTCATGCACTTGACGGATTACAATCAAGTCCACAGCGGAAAAGACTACCGGAGAAGAATGCAGTATGTTCTGCAGATCCCTTGAAGCTACCAACAACATGGCGGAATATGAGGCTCTACTACACGGTCTGCGCATCGCTAAGGAAATAGGGATCAAGCACATCATATGCTGTGGAGATTCCGACCTGGTGGCACAACAAGTGCCGGAACTGGAACGCCAGAAATTCGTCATGGCGGCCTACGAGAGCAAGTTGACGAGATTGCCAAGAGCTTCCTCGGATACGAAGTCAAATACGTCGAGGAGACGATAACACACGGCGGACATGCTATCCAAGCTCGGATCCGGTGGAAACCAATTCGCTTTGGCATTTTCTGGAGCATCTCAGGATACCCTCATTAAGGGCGCTAACCCGGAAAACCCAGAGGTGCGTGTCTCCGGCTAGGAAAGTGATGGCTATCATTCCGGCCTGGACAAGCCTTTCCTGGACTACCTCATCGATCAGAAGTTGCCGAGAGGAGAGGTCCTCGCACGGCGATCGTCAGCGAGCAAGAACCTATACAATAGTTGATGGACAGCTCTACAAACGAAGTGCAGCAGGGGTATTTCTTAAATGCGTCTCCAATCAAGATGGCATTGAAATCCTCAGATCCACGCAGGGACTGGGCATCACGCGCTCGGATCACTCGTTGCAAAAGCTTTTCGGTTAGGTTTCTATTGGCTTACAGCTAAAGAAGACTGATAAAATAGTCAAGACCTGCAGGTTGTCAGTACTACGCTACTCAACCAACGCTCGGCCAAGAGCTGAAGACCATACCTATCACCTGGCCATTTGCGGTCAGGGGCTTGATATGGTTGGTAAGTAAAAATCATCTCTGGCGGTTTGAGTACCTCGTCTGCTGACAAGTTCGCAAATGGATCGAGGCTAAGCCGGTGAGAAGCCGACGGTGCTACGGCACTAAAATTCGTGCAACCTCGTGATGAGATTCGGCATCCCGCACAGCATAATCACAGATAATGGCACGAACTTTGCTCAAGGAGAATTGAGGGATTATTGTGAGACAATGGGGATACGATTTGGACCTCATCTGTGGCTCATCCACAGTCCAATGGTCGGTTGAAAGGGCTAACGGCCTAATATTATCAGGAATTAAACCACGCCTTGAAGGACCGCTGCGACGAGCAGCCGAGCTGGGCTGATGAGTTGGAGGTGAACTGTGGAAATTCTGAACTACCCCTAACAGATCAACAGGGTTTACCCTTTTTTCCTAGTATACGGATCCGAAGCCGTACTTCCTCCGACATCATCCACGATTCACCGCGAGTTTCCGCCTACAATGAAGAAACAGCTGACGAGGCAAGACAGCTATCTGTGGACCTGATCGAAGCTCGGAACTTAGCAGATCAGAGATCCGCCATCTATCAAAAAGCTCCGACGTTATCACAGTCGTCGAGTTCGGAAACGCTCCTTTATGGCGGAGACCTGGTCCTCCGCCTTCGACGGGTGAAAGACCATAAGCTGCAATCTCCATGGGAAGGACCCTTCGTCGTTAGCAAAGTGCTTCTAGCAGGTCGTACTACCTTGTCGATTTCCGCGAGTTAAGGGATAGACCTGCTAACTGGCACCGGAAACGCAAGCGTGAGGATCCGGATGACATCTACGATGAAACAGATCGCCCTTGGAATATCGCACAGCTACGTCCTTTCTACACTTAGCATATATTTTCCGAGTTCTAAACTCTGTAATAGTTATACATGATCAATGAAATAAAGCTTAGGTTCTCTTTTGAGTCTTTTACCTCCTTTACTTGTTCATTTTAGATCGTGTATGTTTTCCAACTAAAACCAGAGCTGGATTTTTCCGCCTAGGCGTGTATGAAAGTTGTGATTTTCAAAATCGTCCTTTAGGACGTAAGCTTAAGTTTTACGTAAAGTTGTTATCTGTTGCGAACTTGTGGATTCCTAGTAGCGATTTCCGGCACCTATGCAGGGGCTTGTTTCCACGGTTATGGACGGACTGCCATTAGGCTTCGTCGCCGGCGAGCGTTTCCGGCTAAGGTTTTCCGGCTCGTGGAAGGTCAATGAGCAAGCCGGAAAATAACGAAGTCGGCACTTGCTTTCCGACATAAGCGAAACATGCACACAATATTTAACGGATAGCAGGATAAGTGTTTCCCCCATGCATAATTGTTTCGTTCCTAGCTACTTAAGAATTTAAAGTCTTATTACAAACCCTCGCTGGGGCCAAAATGATGCATTGCTTTTCCCGCAGGAATAAAAGTTCTCACTCCCCCTTAGCCGGAGAAGTTTTGCCCTCTGGATCTTGTTCCTTGGCGCCTTCGGCCGGAGAAGATACGTCTTCTTCACTTTCCTTTTCTTCGGAAGCAGCAGTGCTGGTCTTGGGTTCTTCTTGGGGCGCATCCTTGGAGCTGGTCCAGGTAAACTCGGCTCCAGTTCGCAGGTCGCGCTGGGCGTCGAGATCCCTTCAAAAGTTCCGCTTCTAAGGCCTCGTCAGCAGCGAGGACGACCTTGTCGTAGAATTCCTCGTGCCGGATCCTGCGCGCGATGCGGGTGTCGTAGCCGCTCACTGCATCCAGCAGCTCGCCGACGTCCGCATCCGGAGGAACGCCCGTGGTCACTTCATCAAGATCAAGACCCGGAGTATGTGCTAGGCACATGGTCAAGGCCATTGCAGCTGCGCCTCGGGCTGAAGATGCTTGTAGATCAATCACCAGCTCCGGCAGAACGTCCATCTTACCAATAAGCTTGCGCACGTCACAAGTGCGGCTCCTTTTGATGTTCAAATTATGGCATATTTTGCGGGAGGCGGAGATGAGATCCTTGCAGTCATCACCCGCGAGTTGCAGAAGATCGTCTCGTGGGAACAAATTCCGGCGCTGTTCCGGGTACCCAAGCGGCTCTACATAAAAAGATAATCAGGATATAGGCAGGCAATTTGAGCGCAAAGTAAAAAAGAATCGGAGCAAATATCTTGACAAGGTTCCGATATCATACCCAAGATGTTCTCATTGAGCAAGTCCCAGTGCATGCTCCGCTGTCTCCATGAATTTCCGGAGTCCGTTGAGCTCCTTTGCTGCCTCCTGATGGTCTCGCTGTCAGCATTCTTTTCAGCTCCAGCTCGCCCTTCTCCCTGATATGCTCGGAGTTTTTCTCCGCCAGCTGCTTTTCGGCCTGCTCCCTCTTAAGTTCCGCCTCCTTTAGTTTCGTCTCCAATTCTTGGTACGAGGAGCGCAGTTCTCAAGTTCGTCGAAGGCTGCAGGGAGGAGAGATGCGCCTATAATAATATACGTTAACAGCAAATTTGAAGTCGGAATTTGGTTAATAACGAAGAAGGTGGAAACCAACCTTGGCGTCGCGGTTGTTTAGCCAGTTCCGCATTCTCATCCTTCGGGTCAGGATATTTTCCCTGACTCAGTAGCGCTGGGGCAATGTTCTTGTGCGCTCGTAGTGCAGCGCTGCTGTTCTGTAAAATTTAAACGGTGCGGGAGTAAAATTTCCCGTACAGTGGTTTCTTTTAAAGCATCATTGCCGGAACTTTTCCGCCATAATGCTTGGGGGCTACTGGTCCATTCTAAAAAAAAAAACTTTCCCGAAAGTAATTTTTCTCTAAGCATTTAAGCGCTAACTACTTTTGAGTTTCCGCCTACATGCTTGGGGCTACTGGGGAGTACCTTTTGTTGCAGATAAGTTGATCAGAACTGGCCAATGTTTTTCTTGAAGTCCTGAATCTCCGATGTCCTGGAATCCGGCTTCCCCAGGCGTTGTTCAGCATGGCGTTGAGCAGGTCTTGTTCAAGTTCCCACTTCTCCGCCTCAGTCAGCTTGTTAAAAAACTTGGTGGCATACGCCTTGGGGGTGGAAGTGGTGTCCGCCGGATCTCCGAAGTTCTTCGGAAAAACGACTATGTCGCCAGCACCCTCTCCAGCCTTCTCGAAAGTGACTTCCGCATCTCCTTGGCCTGGTGTTTCCGCCTCTTCTTGGGCAGGGCTTTTGGCCTTGGGATCTTCTTCCTCCAGGTGCCCGCTGCTAACCGGAATTATCTCCGGTGGAGTGTTTGCGGCAGGCGGGGGAGATGGGTCAGCCTGAGGAGGCGACGGTTGAGGAGTTGGGTGGGAAGCGCTGGGTGGAACTGGAGTAGAGGGACCAACAGCCGGAGATTTCTTCATGTACTTCGTGATGGGCTCCTGGCTGGTGGTCCGCGTGGCAGCGGTTTTCGGATTCCTGCAAACAAGTGAAAGGGTTTAGACAAGAAATAATTTCGCTAAGTAAAAATCGCATCATGCTCGGAAACTCACGGGGCGCCGGGAATGATGGGGCGTGTGCCCTGGCCAGCCGTCGAGAGCATCCGTAGACGCGCACGCTCCGCCTTCCTTGAGTCAAGCGGAGGTGGTTTCGTCGTCTTTGGCTTCTTGGCGGAGGCCTCGCCGCTAGCTCCGGCTTCAGAGCCGGAAGCCTTGGCGCGGGGACGCTTTGTAGGTCGAGGGGCCGCCTTGCGGGGTGCCTGGTCCTCTTCCTCCTCGTCGTCTTCCGGAGCCTCCTCCGCCGTGTCGCTGGTAACGGGGACGCGAATGATGGTGCGGAAGTTGTCCTCCGCCAAAGTATTGAGCTGGAAGGAAAATGAACAGAAGTTAGAGTTATCCTTGTGAAGTTTGAAGCAACGGAAAGAACGAAGCTTACCGGAGGACACTGATCGTTCGTGTAGATATCCTTGAACAGTTCCGGGACCTGTTGGCCCCTCGGAATCTTCACCAGCGTCTTGAATCTTCTTTTCAGAGAGTCAGCCGGAAGATCATGGCGGGTAACCCGGAGAAGATCATCCGCCGGTGTAAGCGCACATCAACCGCGCGTTGTAGCGAAGGGGCTGGATTCTCCGGGTAAACCAGCTAAGTGTAAGCTGGGCTCCGGTAAGTCCGTCATGGACTAGCCAGGAGATTCTCCGCGCAGCTTTCTCCAAGGTTGGAGTCAGGGCGAGTGGAGGGACGAAGCTCCAGCTTGCAAGTTCTTCCGGAGGTTCGTTGACGAACTGGGGAAGGCCTTCGTGGACATCCGGAACAGGAGCATTCTTCTCGTAGAACCATCCGGCGTTCCAGTACCGGACGGACTCGTGTGAATCATGGGGAGGATACATACGATTAGGGCGGAGCATAAACGTCATGCTTCCGCAGTTCACCATTGCTTTGTCCTTAGTTTCTTTCTTCACTCGGAAAAAGAATTGCCACAACTTGACATCCGGCCGGATCCCAAGATGTCCTTCGCAGAGAGTCACGAAGTTGGACAAGAGAAGGTATGAATTTGGGCAAATGTTGGGCTGGAGCCCGTAGGTGTTGAGGATGGAGAGGAAAATTCCGAACAAGGGAGTGAAAGACCGCGTTCACCCAAGCCTTGGTCATGACAACTTCTCCGGTTTACGGCAGGGCGTCGGAGTCACGAACGAAACTCCAGTGTGTGGAGATCATTCCCTCGTTCGGAGCTCTCTAAGCTCCACGTCGGTGGTTGCGCAAGGCCACCATTGACCTCGTTCTCCTTCACGGATCCGGGCCTTGGACGCCCTCTTGTTTTCCGCCTTTGCTGCCATCCGAGCTTGTCCCTCGAGTTCTTCTTGGAGCTCTTGGAGGGTAGGGATCCGGTTTGGAGCGGTGCTGGAAGATGCGGAAAAAGGTTGAGCTAGTCTGATGTCGGAAACATACGGTGGCAGGAATGATATAGGATCCGGGCTACTCGAAGAGCTACCAGTGCAAAGTGACGATTCGAGTGGCATGCTTCCGGCTGCACCCATACAAAGTGTCTGAGTACCCGGATCACTAAGCCTATCTTCTACACTAGGTTGTCTTCTACAAGCCGGCGTACTTACCGCTAATGGCGCGGTGGTGCGACGGAGCTCCGGCGGAAGATGAGGTCGCCGAACTTGAAGGAAATCGGCCCGCGTGACCACGAATCGGCGGCGGAGCAAGTTTCCCGTTCAAACGTGAGAATCTTGGAGCGAGGGAAGCCTTGGTTCGGCGGCACTCGAAGTTCACCGGGGCGAAGTTCGCCGGAATCAAGATCTGGCGGGCGGCGCGAGGAGGAAGACGATGTGGTGAGAGGGGGTGAAAGAATGAATTTTTACCGGGCCGCGGGGTATTTATAGGCCGCGCTCGGAGATTCGGGATCCGGATCCAACGGTGGAAACTGAGCGGTCGCGCCGTTGGATGGATGACACGTGTTTAGGTCAAATGCGGTAAAGCGACGTGGAGGTAACTTAACCATGCACTCCCGAAAATTCCGGTTGAAGATTTGCATCTGCGAAACTTTAGCGCGGGAAATGAGGAAGTTGTGCGCGGGAAATACGGAACTTCCGTTGTTAAGCATGATCTGAAGATGAAGGATTTCGAAACCGTTAGAGTCTTTTAAGATTCCGGGTGATTGTGAAGATAAGATTGGCTTTCGTTCAAGCAGGGAGTAACCGGAAATGTTCTTTAGGCGTCGATGGATGAAGTCCCTCGGGATGGGAGCATTTTCCGGCTATAAGTTGGAAAAGAAAGAAAATGCAAAGTTGGAGCTCTTCAAGTTTCTCGCGTTACGCGTTTGCGGAGATCATGATGGACCCAGCAAGACGGAACTGGAAACAGGAGAACTACGGGAAGACTCTTTATTGTGGGTATACTTCATGGGTGTACCATCGACGGTGCCTAGATCCGGCAAGCCGGGTGGCAGAGATGGTGATGAGGCATGTGGCCCATCGGGGCGGCGATTGCGATGATCGTGAAGGAGAAGTCCAGCCCAGGATCGCAGACCGGATCCGTACCGACCTAGGAGTGACCCGGATCCGGGGAGGCCCATGAGGAACCCGGATCGGTACTGACGTGTATGGAAGGGCGGATCCGTGACGTGCACGGCAAGATATTGTACCGTAGCTAGGTTATCGTAATCCGCTGGGACTCTCCATGTAAACCTAGAGCCGTGCGCCTTTATAAGCCGGATCCAGGAGCCCTAGAGGCACAACCACAACTCATTAACAACGCGAAAGCGCCGGATAATACCAGGACAAGCAGCGGTGGCTGTCATCGTGCAGGTGTTCCGAAGCTGGGTAACTCGCGTACCACCGTCCGTGTGCACTCCGCCCTATGGCCCCTACTTCTTCTCCCCTCGTGAGGATCCCTCCTCAGGGTACCGTCGATTAGGCAACGACAGGCCCAAGCCGTTTTCCGAGAAGGAAAAGAAGTGGGCTAAGGATTTTTGACGACATCCCCAGTCGAAGAATATGCTGACGACTATGGACGTGAACTTCGTAGCAAGCAGAAATATTGGCGGAGAAGAAAGCCTTGGCGAAGAAGGAGAAGAAAGCCTTGGAGGAGAGGAAGAAGAAAGAGAAAGCGGGAAACAAGTTGCCCAGCTCGGGGAACAGAATAAACAATCGATCCCCCGCTCATAGTGAAAGCCGGTCCGGAACTGGACCCCGCTATCATAGCAGCTGCGGCAGCACAGGGAATGACTGTAACGAGTGCCATAAAACAAGCGTCCGAGATCGGTATGACTCTTCGTGCATTGTTAGGCCTTGAGGAAGCGCCAGTAAGTGAGGTAACATTTCAATATGTGCCGAATGGGCCTCTCGTCGAGCCTGCGCAGGAAGCGAGTCTACCAACACAAATGCGAAATCTGCTACGTTGGTACAAGAATTTCATAAAAAATAAGGTCGGCAAAGAATATATTTATGCGGAAGTTAGAGAGGAGCATCACTTCAAACAGTACTCTGTACAAGTTCATATGAGTGAATTGTTCCAGCTGTTCAATCTGCGCGAGCTCGACAAATCTATCCTGAGCTGCTACGTTCTGTAAGTGATTTATTTCTACCTCATCTCGTTCTTCATTGCATGCACTATATATATTGTCCTAACTATATTGTTGTGTACGCTATTATGCAGAATGAAGCTTGGGGAATGCAAAAAAAGAAACATCTATGATGTTGGGTTCATTGACCCACATATCATTAATGGATATGTGTTAGAAAGATACCCCCAAGACCTGTGGAAGTTTCTTACAAAGCAGCAACTCAAAATTCAAATTCTATTTCCTTACCATTTTGGGTGAGTGTTTTTCTCTTGAGCCCATTTTCTTTTGTTTACTCCATGCATGGTATGTCTAATCGATGAGTTATGCATGACTGTGCATGTATCGCAGGTTCCACTGGATTCTGCTAATAATTGAATTTCACACCTCCAGAGTTCTCATCATGGACTCTCTGAATATGGATTCAAAGCTTTGGGCCAACATGAGAAATATGATGCAAAAGTAATTATTTTCAATCATTTGCGCTCTATATCGATCGGCCTCTTTCGTTCATTTCCTAATATCAAGTAACTAATAACTCCCTTGTTCATTTAATTTTCTTTGCCCTGTAGGGTTTGGAGATGGTTCTCAGATCAAATGGTCGGTGAATTCAAACATGAGCTAGAATTTAGAAGGTTAATTAATGTGGATATTCAGCCACCGGGGACCAATCTATGTGGATACTATGTTTGTGAGTTCATCCGGAGACACACCTCTGAGCGGAAGGCGTCGGATCACTACTAGGGAAAGGCCTATAGGTGGAGGCAAGTGGTGCCGGCGCACCACCTTGTACATGCACCGGTGGCAAGGATTGCCGGCGCACCACAATTCAGCCGCGCCGGCGATGAAGGACTACTGCCGGCGCACCTCGGGAAAAGACTCGCGGCGCTATTTCCTGGCATGGCCCCGGCCGATTCGGGCCAGGCCCAAGAATCATGCCGGCGCACCGGCCCGGTGGTGCGCCGGTGGAATATTTGCTATTGCCGGCGCACCCCTGGGCCGGTGCGCCGGCAATGATTCTTGGGCCTGGCCCGGGGGTGATATAGCCGAAAGGTATGTGCTGCCGGCGCACTAGCATGAGGTGCGGGCGATAACTGGCAGTTATTTCTGCTCAACAACCACTCCCCACTACTACCACTCCACTCCTCCACACAAACCCGAGCCTTCTCCCAACCCAACTCATTTTTGCCCATTTCTATCCCCAATTTCACCAATTTGACCAAACAAAATCATATTTTTTGAGCAAATCTTCCCTTCCTACATGCATCTCCCACATCCCCCTATGTAGATCTAGATCTACTATCCCGCATTGACCGCTCAATCTAGATCTAGATCTAGAAAGTCGGCTTCCATACGCCATTGTCGCGGCGCGTCGTCTCGATCTTATCGACGAATATATCAAACAAATAGGTGATTAATGAACAAATTAAGGAATGAAATCGATGTATGTTGGACATTTGAAGAAAAGCTCTCGTGTGTGGCATATATATATGTTGTGCTTGTGCTTGTGTGTGTGTTGGCGTTGAAAATGAGTTGCCAACGTTGCGCCGAAATGTTGATTCTTCAAGTTTCCGTTTCGGCACATTTCTGGCGCTCCTATGTCCTACCGTGTAGGAAGGTCATGCCGAAATTTTCCGTGAAAACTACCGACGGATGCATGGTTCTAATGAATTATGTAATCTTACCATGCAGACGATAATGGTTATCGAGATGAGTGAAAGCATCGTGATGAGATATCGAAACACGCGATCATCGACATGTATGAAAATAACCGCACGGAGGTATTGTGTCCGTGCCGGAGAGAGGGAAATGGTTTGACCCGTATTCAGGCAAATTGCAGGGCACCTGCTCACTAATGGTTTCATGCATGGACACACTCAATGGATGAGTGATGATGGCGCGGAGGTCAATGGGGCGACGGCGGCAGGTGGAAAAAATGGCCGGCAAGAAGGAGGGCATCATGATACTGATGACGATGAAGAGTTTGTCGCACATGACGATAACCTTGACGACGACAATAACCTTGACGACGACAATAACCTTGACGACGACGAAGAGGTGCCGCTAGCTTCAGTCGTGCGGGACCCTCATCTTCAAGATCTGCTTCTCGAAAAGACGAAAGGCGCCAAGCGGAAATCAAAGCTTGAGCAACTCGAGATAGACTCGAATACTCCGTTGTACGACTCAGGTCGCGGGTTGGGGGAGTCTCGCTTGAGAGTAGCTCTCGATGTGCTGCAGATGAAGGCGAAACACGGATGGACGGACACAAGCGTCGACGACATCCTGGAATACGTGAAAGATCTCCTTCCTGCCGGGAACACGTGTCCTGGTAGTCTAGCCGAGGCCAAGAGAATCACGTGCCCTCTCGACTTACCCCACGAAAAGTATCACGCCTGCATCAACGACTGTATCATGTATCGCAAGGAGCACATGGACAAGACCAAATGTCCTGTGTGTGAAGCTGAACGGTACAAGAAAGGGAAGAAGAAAGCTCCTCGGAAAGTTGTGTGGTACTTCCCGCTCGCCCCCCGGCTTAACGGTTCTACGCGGACCGCAAGGAAGCAAAGCTCATGCGCTGGCACGCAGAAAGAAAGGAGGCAGTGTTGAATGATAAAGAGCGGATTGAGCACCCAGTGCACCCTTCGGATGCAAGCGAGTGGAAAGCATTAGACAATGAATTCGGAAGTTTTGGGGCAGATCCCAGAAACATCAGGTTGGGTGCGAGCACGGACGGATTCAATCCGTTCGGAAACCAGAGCAGCACACATAGCACATGGCCCGTGTTTGTATGGATCTACAACCTCCCGCCCTGGCTGTGCATGAAGAGGAAGTACATACAGATGAGTATGCTAATTCAAGGGCCGACACAGCCAGGAAACGATATCAACATGTATCTCGAACTATTAAAGGAGGAGCTTGAAACGTTGTGGGCGGAGGAAGGGGTAGATACATGGGACGCCGTCGCGGAAGAATATTTCCCTTTGAGAGCCGCGTTGATCACGACGGTGCAGGACTACCTCGGATACGGTTACATTTCGTGCCAGGTGTGCCATGGACACAAGGCATGTGTCAGGTGCATGGAAGAGACGATGTTTTTGCAGCTTGGTAAGGATGGCTCTTCGAAAACAGTTTACATGGGGCATCGAAGGTGGCTACAGAAAACTGACCCGTGGAGAAAGCGTGGAGATCTGTTCGATGGTACAAATGAACCCCGAGGACCTCCACGTAAGAAGAGCGGCGAAGAGATCGATACATTACTGAAAGGTTGGAAGGAGTGCCTGCCCAGGAAGAAGAAGAAGAAAAGGAAACAGCGCCGCTCATTGGTGTATGGAAAAGGAGGTCCGTGTTTTGGGACTTGCCGTACTGGAAAATTCTCGATACACCTCATTGCCTTGATGTCATGCATATTACAAAGAACGTGTGCGAGAGCTTGCTTGGCACTCTTCTCAACATGCCGGACCGGACCAAAGATGGGCCGAAAGCAAGACAAGACCTGAAAGTTTTGGGCATCGGGGAAGAGCTTCAGATCCCGCCGGCCCAAGAGGGACAGTCGGAGGAGGAGGCGGACGGCGGTCAGAAGCGCAAAAGGATTAAGCAGCCAGACTATTACTGTCCCCCCTCCTGCTTCACTTTTAGTCCGGCCGAGGCCGAAGCCAACAAATCAAAGTCCACGAACGCCACCGCGCAGAATGAGCCATGGGTACTGGCAGAACACGTGCACCAATGCTTCTTCATAACCGACCCATCCAGGCCTAGCCGTGTTATCGTGAGGAGAGGCAAGAGGACCATCGTCGGAATGGATGGAGTCGCCAACGAGGAAGACTTCGAAGGACAAGTCGGAGACCCAATGATGGAAGAATCCGAGGACGAAGACACAACATACACCACAAGAAGAAGCAGGACCACGCTACCGAGGTCAGGTCGACCCTTCAAAAGAAGAAGTCACGACACGGGGCTAAATTATTCAACGACGAGCAAGAAAAGCAAGAAGAAAGCAAAACACTCTTCTCAATCGATGATGTAAAACTTTATTTGCAATGTATAACTCATATTTTGTGTAATTCATAACTACTCATATTGTCATGGCCAATATTTTATGTATGACTAATTAATATTGTGTTGGTCAATATTTTATGCATGCATGTATATAACTCATATTTTTTGTAATGCATAAACTCATATTGCTTGGTTATTATCTTGAAAAGAGAAGGAAATAAAATAGTATAGGATTTGTGGGAAAGAAAAGAAACATAAAAGAAAGTGAAAAGAAATAAAGAAAGAATAAAAAAAGAAAGTGAAAAGAAATAAAGAAAAGAATAAAAAGAAATGGCCAGCCAGGTTGGGGGACAAGTCCCAGGTATAGCTGGGCTCACCTTATTCCGGCGCACCACATGTTTGGTTCGCGGGGGTATAGTTGTCCCCGGCGAACCAAACATGTGGTGCACCGGCAATAAGGTGAGCCCAGCTATACCTGGGACTTAACCGCTGCGCATGCTATCTCTCTCTTCCTCTCTTCCTCACATCATTCTTCCCCGTACCGACGACGACGACCACCCGCCAGCGCCGCCACCCGCCGTTCTGCACCAGCCTCTGTCCACCACCATCCACCTCCACCAGCCCCCCACCACCTGCCTCCGCTGTCGAGGAGGAGCCGCCGCCGGCCGCGTCGGATCAGGTCGAGGAGGAGCCGCCGCCGCTGTCGGATCCACCGCCGCCGTCGGATCCGCCGCTCGCAGCCGCCACAGAGAGGAGGAGCAGGAGCAGGAGACCCGTACCTGCCGCTAGCCGCCGCCGTCGACCCCTGCTGGTAGTCAGGTAGGTCCACCCCCTCTGCCCCCAATCCCCCTCCGCACTAAAATCATCAATTTGAAATTTTCTGGTTTGAAATTAAATGATGAAATGCAGTAGCAAATGATGAAATGCAGTAGCAAATGATGAAATGCACTCATATTCATTCTATGGTTTGAAATTTTGAGAGAGCACTACAATGAATTCATTCTCTGGTTTGAAATTAAATGATGAAATGCAGTAGCAAAAAATGGGGATTTTCAGTGCTTCTTTTCATGTTTTTCTTTTCTTTTGCCTCTCTGGTTAGATGAAATGCAGCTAGCTAGGTTCATGTTTCTTAGGTATGTTCATAATAATATGATGGTTCTCTAGTTAAAATAATTTAGTAGGTTTAGTTAATAAAATTTGCTAGCAGTACATGGTTCATTTAAATGAAATGAACACTAGTTGGCAGTAGCAAATGCTACTACTAGTTTAGCCATTCTTGATTCATGTTTATTAAATTTTTAGGGTTCATATATAGCAAGAATGCATTCTCTGGTTCATTTAAATGCCTAATGAAATGCATTCTCTGGTTCATGCTAATAACAAGAATGAAATGCTGATATACAAAATGAATTGCTGCCACTGTAGGTGTTGCATGCTCATGCTAATAATATGAATGAAATGCAAAATTGCTTGCTCATGCTCATGCTCCTAACAAGAATGAAATGCAAAAATGCTGCCATAAATTCTGGTTCAATTCATTCTTTTAAATTCATTCTCTGGTTCAATTCATTTATGCTTGTTTGAGAATTTGAGATATGGTGGTATGGTGGTTCAATTCATTCTCTGGACAAAAGAAAATGCCATTGCAGAGAAAATGGTCCCCTTAACCAGAGAAAATGGTCCATGCTATTGTAAAATACATGTTATTCTCAACATTTATATGTTCCCTTAACCAGAGAAAATGCTCTCTGCCATTTATATGTTGTATGAAATTTTGTATGTCAGCATTTCCATTTTTATTTTAGTGTTTGGGAAATCTGTCTTATGATAGTAGCTGATGCTGCTGCTTATTCCTGTATCATTCATATCTTATGTTGCACTGAGCACTAAGCAGAGTTTGATGTAGCACTGCTTATTAGTAGGTTTAGTTGATAAAGTGGTTCTTCATTTAAATGCCTACTGCCAAGAATTGGTTGATATATAAAATTCACTATGTTCATTCTCTGGTTTTAAATGGAGGTTGTCAAGTGTTATTTTTATGCTGATGTAAAATGCCACTGTAATGTATATGCTAAAAAGCTAGCTACTGTAATTTATGTGGTGATGGTTATGGTGATGGCATGGTTATGGAGATGGTTATGGTTATGGTTATGGCATTTATATGTTTGCATTTGTTACGGATTGAGTTGCTATTGAGTGCCGGAATGTCGATTCATTTCCGTTCCGGCAATTCTAGCACTCGGCATGACCAATTTTTAGCAAAGGTCATGCCGAATTTTTCCGTGAATTCTAACTCTTTTTCATCTTCTATTAGTGCAAGCCACCATGTCGTCTCAAGAAGAGTTAGAGGAGCACTACAATAGGCACTTCTTTAGGACGGAGGAGGATGCCGAGGCCGCTGGTGTTGGCGGCGACGAGGACCATGAGATGGAGGATGCCCGGAGGTAGTGCCGACGAGCCGAGCGGCAACGAGGCAAAGCGCCGCCGGGGTGGCGGCGAGACAAGCGGCGACGATCCTAGCGGCGCCGCCGGGAGTAGTGGCACCGGGACAAGTGGAGCCAGAGGCCGCGGAAGGCAAGGCGCCAAAACACGGTCGGCACCGGCAGAGACACAGTCACAGAGGTGGACCCCGGTGGTTTGCCGGTGGAGCCTAAGGATGTTGCCAAGGGGTACGGCAACCAACTGGCATGTATCCTCCGAGAGGTCGTCAATCTCAACGAGACGGACCTCCGAGCTGAGAGCAAAGCGCCTTCACAAGTTGTCCATGAGGATGCGCCGGGCTTGAAATATGTGTGCTCCAAGAAGCTGTTCGATTCTCAAGAAACGGCTGATGAGGAGGAAAATCCTGAGGAGGTCGCCACCGCCGCCGTCAAAAATATGTTGAGCCCAAACACACTCCGTGCTACGGCCACTACGGCGATGGATGGTCCAGCACTACAACCCAAGAAGAGGAAGAGGGCAAATAAGAAGGACGCCCAAGACAAGGCGGCGGCAAATCCAAGGACAAGGTCCCACTTGACAAGTTGCCAAACAATTGGCCTCTGCATCACTTGGGTGAACCGATGCTGCCGGAGCATGTCGTGAAGAAACTCACCCCGGATATGAGGAGCTTGCATGAGATTGTCTTGCATGTGGAGAACCTTCTTCTCAAATCAAAAGATCCTTACCCTCTCTTCGTGGCGAAGGTGCCAACTGGCATGAACTTCGTCGAGAAGTACCCCGCGGACTTGTGCTTCATCCGGTTCAACGACATCTTCAGCATCTATCGCATGCATGCGCGTCTGGAAGCACGGCGCACCCGATGGTGCGCGGTGGGTATTCTTTGCCGGCGAATTGTGTGGTGCGCCAAGCTGAGATATCGCCGCGCACACGGTGCGCCGGCAGTGTCCATTTATCACCGGCGCGTTCGCACCGGCGGGCTCGTGGTGCGCCGGCAATGGGCGTTTTAGGTGCGCCGGCAATGGGCCTTTCCCTAGTAGTGGATAGCAACTTGCTGAGGAATAACTTGCGGAAGAAGCTTAGTCCAGAAGCTCGCTTCCGACCAATTCAACAGGAATTAGCAGGATTTTTGGTGAGGGAAGTCCTCCATCCTAAAGGAGAACACTATTACGAGGACGAAGAACTTCTGATGCCGTAAATTGTGTATGGAAACTTGTTCGAAGTTGTATATGGTCACCCGAGATTGAATATATATTGTATATTCCTCTTGAATTCTTCTTGTTTGAAATTTCATATGCATGTATATAGTAGCGTAGAATATGTGTACTAAAACTTCTTCAAAATTAAAATAAAACACAAAATAAAATATAAAAGAAATAAAACACTACAAATTAAAAAGAAACCAGATTTAGGGGGGCTAAAACCCTAAACCTGCGGAGCCTTTAGTCGCGGTTGGCCAGGAGAACCGCAACTAAAGGTCCTCCGCCCGACGCTGGCGCCCACGTGGACGGGCCTTTAGTCGCGGTTCGTAAGCAACCGCGACTAAAGGGGGCGGCCTTTAGTCGCGCATAATTGGTCCCGGTTGCGCAACCGGGATTAATGGCCTTTGCGAACCGCGACTAAAGGCCCATTTTCTACCAGTGTGTATATACCTGTCTTCAGTTTATGGACCCGAAGGAGCTTGAGGCCCATGGACTAGAATAATTGAAGGCCCATGAAGTCAAGAACGTGCGGCTTGAGGAGTTTTAGTCAATATAGGAAATATATGTAATATAAGGAAAGGTTGAAACCGACCCGAGATAGAATTCCTTGTACGATACGATATGAGCCTCGGCTTTCTCCTCCTATATAAAGGGGAAGCCGAGGGAGGAAGAAGGGATCGAATCATTGTGTAACCTAGCCATTGTAACTTGTTTTACCGGACGCCTTTGTTCGTCTGAACCTTCGAGATCTACTTGCACCTCTGTTCTCGACGAAAACCTAAGTCTACAATTTGTAGGCATTGATGAGTTAATCCCTCGTCAATTGGCGCCGACCATGGGGATTGGAGGTCGCAAGGTTCTGATTTCGATGGCACCAACAACATCATCAACATCATCATCATCATCGGCAGCAAGCAACGTGATAGACGGAGGTAACAGTTCCAATCTGGTCCTGTCGATTTTGTTCCTCACCCTCCTGCTCGTCTACATGCATATGCCAAAGTGGAAAAAGCAATGGAGATGACGTTCGGGAGCTTCCGCTTCCTCGTCGGGAGAGAAGGATCGCACCGTTTTTGGCACCGATTTTTTCGGAACCGTTGGCGGCCGAGCCTGATCACTCGGGATCGTCAACATCATCCGTCGAATCAGGCGACGAGGAGATTTCGCCACCACGCTCCATCAAGCCCGCTAACAGCGGAAAACTCGCCGATCTGTTCGGCGGGATGACTTTCGGGTCGGTCGCAGAAACCGATCTACACCAAGATAGCAACCTTGAGGGCTTCACCAACTTCGACTTCACCAGCACTTTCGACTCCACTGATAGCGGGAAGGTCTTCGCCGATCTATATGACGGTATCACCAACCCCGAGTTCGGCGAGAGCGCCACTTCAGCATACCATCAGATCTGCATGCTGACAGCATCGGGTCGTCAGGTGGAGGAAGATGAGCAATCTGAGGCTTTCGATACATTGGGCAACCCCTTGGTCGATCCCGCAGATCTCACCTGAGGAACAGGAGGCAAGTACGCTGGACCCCAGCCAAGAGAGCAAAGACAACTCCCACAAACCGCATGGGATAGGGCCACAAGGGCCTTAAACGGGGAACCGATGAAAACGCAGGCAACACCCGACGAGCTGATAGCATACCAATACAGACTCAACCGCACAAGGCGAGAACTCGAAAAGATGCAAGAAAGATTGGATCAGAGAAAGCGCGTGGCAGACGCATCCAGTGAGCGCAGAGCAAACCTCAGCACGCAATCAGGAAATTCGGCAAACAACAGAGCACCCGGAGGAAGAAGCAGGTCTCGCATGGCTGGAATACCTGAGGCAGAACGTGAAAATCTGATCCAAAACCTCGACATGTCATTTATGTCGATAGACACAAGAGGAAACATAATACCCAAGACGCCAGAAGCAGGGTACATGGCAGCACACGCATACATGATGGCAACTAGGCCACCGCAAGGCGATCCTCGAGAGTCCTTATACCAAACAGCCATGGCAGGATTCGGTGTCATGGGGGTAGCGATAGCTGGGCGAGACGTTGGACAACCCGCAAATCCTCCACGACGTAATAGTCCGCAACAACCAAGTCCACGACGCACAGTGGCAGCAACTCAAAATATCCAGAGAGAAGGCGAAGCAAGAAACACCACAGCCCAGGATCGGGTCGACACAGCAAGGGAAGAAAGAACCCGAGAAAACAGAAGCAGAGAAAATCGGGTAACAATCGATGATAGTGAAGAACTATGTGGACTCCCCTGCTTTACCCGAAGGGTTCGCAGAACTCGAGTGCCCTCTGGTTTCAAGCTACCCGACAGTTACAAAAAATTCGACGGACTGCAAGACCCAGAAGACTGGCTTGTCGATTACTTGGAAACGGTGAATTTAATGGGTGGCACGAGAGCAACAGCTATGGAGAGTATGCAGGTTTACTTGAGTGGAGCCGCAAGATCTTGGATGAGGAAGTTGCCAGAAGAGTCCATTGATAGCTAGGAGAATTTCGAGCGCTTGTTTATACAAAACTTCAGGTCTACCTGTAAGAAACCAGCATCAATCGAGCAATTGCGAACTTGCACGCAAAAATCGGGTGAATCGATGAGAGCATACATCCAGCGATGGAGCCTTATCAAAAATTTGGCTAAGCACGTGTCTGACGAAAGGGCAATCGACGCGTTCATCGCCGGTATCCGTAGAAGTGACCTCGTTGAGGAGCTGGGAAGATCTAACCCGAGAACATTAGCAGAACTTATGGAGACAGCAAACAGATGGGCCGATGGCGAAGATGCTGTCCAGAACAAGCGACACCGTTCACCCGAAGATCGTAATAGAAACAATCAAAACAGGCGACGTTTTCGCAACTCAGCGGATTACGACGGTCCCAGCCAAGTCTTGGCTGGTTTCCGCAACAATAATGGCAATAACCAACGCGACGAATACCGCAGAAGCAGTGATGAGCGGTACGACAATTGAGAGGCATCAAGTTCCAGCAGGCAAAACAACCGACCTAGGCATCCACTACCATACAACGTGTCACCCGAGGATCTTCTGAACGAGCCATGCCAGATGCATTTCTATGTCGATGCCGACGGAAGGAGACAGTCGGGTCACCTCCAAAAGGACTGCCGAACGTTTCAAGCCTTGCGCAGGGCCACGGAGAATACGCAAGCAGAAGCAATCAGCAGAGGATTCGCGCAAGGACCAAGAAGCGAAATACATGTGCCTCTGCCACCACCACCCGCAATTACCAATACAAATCAGCACCAGCTGCAAATTGCGGGTCCGTCCAATACAGGCAGCGACTTCACCAAAACAAAAGGAGCAGTAACGATGATCCAGAAGGGCAGCTCGTCGAACATGTCACAAAAATTGATCTCTCAACAGGTGAATATGGCAATATTGTCTCCTCCACCAACAACAGATTATCTTAATTGGTCTAGTCAACCAATAGGATTCACCATAGAAGATCACCCACCACAAGTACCGAAGCCAGGGCACTCAGCAATGGTGTTACCAGCTGTTATCGAAGGATATGATGTTTCCCGAATTTTCATAGATGGAGGGAGCATTATAAATCTTATCTATGTTGATACACTGAGGAAGATGAACATCTCCTTAGCCAATCTGATGCCAACAGACACACGCTTTCATGGAATACAACCCGACAAACCAAATTATCCTTTGGGCAAGATAGCACTCGACGTACAGTTCGGAACAGTAGAAAACTTCAGAAAAGAAAAACTCGAGTTCGAAGTTATGGATTGGCCGTCACAGTACCACACTCTTTTTGGATGACCCGCATACGCCAGATTCATGGCAGTACCACATTATACATACCTATTGTGGAGGATTCCTGGACCGAAGGGCCCAATTACGGTGAAGGGGAGTTTCGCCTTATCAGATAAGTGCGACAGAGATTTTCACAAGTTATCCGAGACATTTGGAATGCAAGCTGAGTATGAGTCGACAAAGTTTACCACGAATCACGACGTGCTGCCAGATGGAGGTCGATCCTT